>CAUOFW020007072.1:0-22119 GCA_963454935.2 Ilex paraguariensis | reverse complement strand
CCTGTGCAGGCACATTCAAAAGGGGAACATGTGTGCTCCCTGCGCGTTGAGGAGGGATCGCTTGACGAGGAGCTCCCTGGCGTGGCCCTGGAATATTCTGGCAAGGGACCTGGCACCCAGAAGGGATAGGTAGCAGCTCCTTTCCTGTTGGAGGGAGTGGGACTCCTCCTGCGGGGTGATGGGTGATGCCCCCTTGGTTGAGCATTAACCGGATCATATGTTGGTTTTGTTTTCACCAGCAGTTGCATAGTTTGTAGAAGTGGTTATTGTTGTCTAACGACGGGAGTCACCGTGGCAGAGGGTTCTGAAGGTGCAAGGGGAGGTGGAGCCTCTTCTCGATGCGCAGGGTTGTTTGTTTCCCGGTTGATAAGACCTTGATCTGGTCGTGATTACCATGGATTGTAAGAAGGGTTGAGAGGTAATAGAAACTTTGTCGTTTCTCACCGACGGCGCCAAACTGATAATGCACAAAATTGTCTTGTGCAAGATCGACAGTCAAGAAGGTGAATAGGTGCAATCAATGAGCAACAAGCAATCAATGGCAAAAACAGTAAATAAGAATTCAGAGATTTATAGTGGTTCAATTTTGAATAACCTACTCCACTTTTGGGAATGACAACGGTGGCCAATGTTCTTATTGATGAGTGATAGTATTCCAGAGAGTTACAGTACATTGAGGGAAAATAAGAGAGAGCAGTGTGTATAAGAGTGGGTGTAGAGGTTTTGGAGGCCTGCCCTCAATATTAAGAAGGCTTAGATTATATAATTAGGGTAAGGTAGTAGAGGCGGTGACGTGAAGGAGAAGAATTCTATTGTTTTGACAAGTATTGTTATGGTAGGAGACCTTCTACGTCTATTTCCATATTATCTTCTCTCGTGCTCCTATTCATCCGAAGGAGAACATTAGTTGAATTGAGCTTGACCCTCGTCTTGGACTTGGACTTGTCTTGAGTAGGCTTGGCTTGGACTTGGATTGGAGTACCAGGGTGAAGAGAAACAAGAGGAGGGGCGCCCAAGGGCTCCCTCGTCTTTCTCCCTCTTTGGCCGTTGGCTTTTGGTGTTGTCCTCTTGGTGTCTTCCTCAATGGGCTGACATTGGACGCTTCTTTGGGCTTTCTCAATTTATTTAAATTGGGCTTGACCCAGTAAAATCAGGGCTCATCAGAAATATACCAAATATTTTGAAATACTTTGAAATATTTCTAAATAATTATGCAAATGCATTGAAATATAACAAAGTATTTTGAAATATTATGAAACACCTTGAAGTTTTAGAATTTCAATTTCATCACTGATTCATTTCGGTCTCCTTAATAATGAAAACGTTTTGAATGTGTTGTTCGTTTCGAAACGATAATTTGATACTCGTCGATAACGATATTTACGATCACTGGTCTGCCACTAGTCATGATGCACACAAATCAAAACCACAATAACTGGTCTAAAGAGTGCCACTTTGAAAACAGTAATTAAAGAACCCAATTGTGAAGAAAATCATTCTCTTTGGAAATACTAACGCATTATTTATTCCTTTTTGTTTCTGTATTGAGAAAGGGTCTCCTCTCCTGCAGTGGAGTACGATAGTCCACTGACAGCAAACAAACTTGGCGTGTTTTATACTTTGCGGAAATATACATAATGTTATGATATTTGCATATATTGCCCAATTATTTTAGAGAGTGAACTAGTTCTACACTTGGTAGAAAAATCAATTTAGACATGGAAAGAATTAGTTTAGACTATTTAGACTACTTAGGAATCCAAATTAAACATAAATAACATAGTTTAACTGACTTGTCATCCTTTAACCACAACTACATCCCACATCACTAGTTTTTCTTAAAAACCAAAAGTTTGGCAACTGAAGTTCTGCGTACTTGGCAAATGTTACCTGTCCAATGGAGTCTTTTTACTTACCGGGACAAAAGTGCAGTGCCTTGAAAAGCTTAGTTTTTACAGGGAATTGACCTCAAACAAGCTAAGCAACCTTGGAATGAGCTCAAGTCAGTATCCTCAAGTAATGAAGTCTATACAAGCAAACCTTAAATACCCTAATGTATGCTCTACTTGCATCAGACAAGCAGAATTCAATGCCCATTTATTTATTTATTGTTTTTTTGCTTGGGGATTGTGGAATAAATTATTTAATGTGCTTGATGAAGCATGGATTTGTCCGGCTTCTATGGAGGAAGTGATGTAGACTATAATTAAGAGGATTTGGGAGGAGTAAGGAAGGTAAAATTTTGTGGAGTTGTGCTTTAATGGCGAATTTTTGGAATATTTGGATAGAGAGTTATTCTAGGATATTCAGAAATGAATTCCTTACATTGCATTTGGTTTGGGACTGAATTGTTTTTCACATATCTTTATGATGTAAGGCTGTAGGACAGTTCAATGATTTACCTCTGTCGGATCTTCAAAGGGATTGGAAAGCCGCTTTGGTTAATGGTTTTTTTTTTCTTTGTGAGGATATCTTGTAAGAAATTAAAAAGAAGAAAAAACTTAAATACTGTAACCCTAGGCACAGAGATATACATTCTTGAATATATATTTTGTTAGTAGTATGCTCTAAGACTAATTATATAGATGATGTTTCGGGATTGTACTAGCAACATTCATTACTTAATTAAATAAAAGAGTAAGTTTATTTATCATGTTTCTGTTTTATTTCATTTTAATATACATGATATAGTCCATAGAATAAAAATAAAAAAGATGGTTTCTCAAGAAGTTGAGAAGAGGAGACATATACTTCTTAGTATTTTACTCTTATATGTTCCTAGTCATAGAATTTGGATAGACTAACATACACTCTGTTTACTCATATTTGATATGAGATGACTCGTCTAAGTCATTAGTGTAGGGACGCTGAAACAAGTGTGTGGATGCTTACTAGAGAACAAATATACTTAATGTGACTATTGACTAATGTACGATTTTTCATATGGAGTTTTAATACCCGTCAATATTAAATCCTAAAGTTATAATTGTGCAACTAATTTTTAGACTTGAGACATTATGGTTTTCTTGTGCATGAACTTCTATACTTTAACTATACAACATATCAATATACTAACCATATAACTTGGATATGTATTGTTGGATATAATTAGACATGCACGGAGACTTATGAGTGTACAATATAGAATCTATCACCCTTAGTAATTAAAGGGAGAATGTCCTATGTGATCTTCTGAGATATGACTCAAGGAGTCCTTGGCTAAAGTAGAATGAAAATTATAAAAGAGTTTTTAATTGATCATTAGGAGTCATAATCTTATGATCGAACACATAAGATTGAGTTAGGAGTTTGACAATAATTTCATACCCTAATAATTCAATTGGGACATTGTATGATAGAAGGATTGAATTGCATGGTAATTGTAGACTGAATGAGTTCTTTGCCTACTTCGTGCTATCCGGTGGTTGATCATGATATACTGATAGGTGTCACTCATGATTAGTAGAAACTCAAAAAACAAAATTAATATAAATATATTAATTTTTTTTAATAAAGAGACAATTAGAAGAGTTCTAATTCAAGGTAAATTTAAAAGAGTTCTAATTTGAGATGCAACTTGTAGTTTGTATTGAATGCCTGCAACCGGAAATGCTTAAATCTAGAGGGTCACATACAATAGAATTGATTGAAAACTAAAGAATAAATAAGAGACAACCAATTAAAAGTTAATTAGGGTAAAAACCTAATTAAGAGTTAATTATGAATTTTATTATAATTAATGGTTAATCAAGGGATTATATGTAATTATGATATAATTACAAATTGACCCAAACTAGGATTAGAGTCTTTAAAGCTCTATAAATACATTTATGTAAAAGGTGGTGAAAGTAAAAGGAATTCTTTTTCCCTTGCTCATTGCCTTGAATCAGTGTTCCTAATATACAATCATGACTAACGTAATTCTAGGCTAGGATAATTACAATTACAAGATATCAATCACTATAAATTAGGAGAGCCAACTATACAAGAGATATGGTCAATCAATCTAAAAGATAATTGTGGAAATTAACTTGAATAAATTTATATTCTATCACACCCCCGCAGTCTTAGCGGGAGGTTGTCGGACGTTGAGACTGTCTTGAAAATCATCAAATAATACGCGCGGAAGCCCTTTTGTAAAAATATCTGCGATCTGATAACGAGACGGGACATGAAGGACACGCACCTCTCCCTTTTGTACTTTTTCACGAACAAAGTGTATGTCCATTTCAATATGTTTAGTGCGTTGATGTTGAACTGGATTCTCGGATAAATATATCGCACTAACATTATCACAGTAGACCAAAGTTGCCTTTTGGATAGGACAATGAAGTTCAAGAAGAACATTCCTAATCCAACAAGACTCAAATACAACGTTAGCGACACCCCTATATTCAGCTTCGGCACTAGACTTGGATATTCTAGGTTGTCGCTTAGAAGACCAAGAAATGAGATTATCTCCGAGAAACACACAATAACCCGAGGTGGACCATCTAGTATCAGGACATCCACCCCAATCTGCATCTGTATATGACAAGACAGAGTGTATCGAAGACGTATACAAGTGCATACCATAATCAGTTGTACCTAGTACATAACGAAGAATGCGTTTCAAAGATTCCATGTGTTCAATTTTCGGAGCATGCATAAATAGGCACACCTGTTGGACTGCATAAGAAATATCTGGCCTTGTGAAGGTAAGATATTGCAGGGCACCAGCCAATCGACGATATTTCTTCGGATCATCATAAGGGTCACCCGATTTTGCACTTAGCTTCCCATTAGTGTCAACGAGTGTGGGGCAAGGTTTGCAAGCAGTCATTCCTGCCCTCTCTAATATCTCTTCGGCATATTTTTGTTGAGAGAGAAAAAGACCATTGTTGGTACGAGTGACAGCAATACCCAGAAAATAACTCAACTGACCCAGATCTTTCATAGCAAATTCTGCACTGAGAAGAGAGATAATAGAACATCGAAGAGCATCAGAAGAAGTTGTGAGTATAATGTCATCAACATACAATAAAATATATGCAATGTCAATCCCACGACAATATATGAAAAGTGAGTGATCTGATTTGCTGTGAGTAAAACCAATTGTGGCAACAAAATCAACAAACCGTTGACACCAGGCGCGGGGAGCTTGCTTAAGACCATAAAGAGATTTACGTAACAGACAAACATGATCAGGACGAGTGGGGTCTTTAAACCCCATAGGCTGGTGCATGTAAACAGTCTCATTCAAGTTCCCGTGCAAAAATGTGTTCTTGACATCTAGCTGATGAATGGGCCAAGATTTGGACAATGCAATACTAAGAACAGTCCGAATAGTCGCTGATTTTACAATCGGGCTAAATGTCTCCTTACAGTCAATCCCTTCTCGTTGCGACCTGCCATCACCTACAAGACGGGCTTTATGCCGCTCAAAAGAATTATCAGAGTTCTTTTTATGACGAAAAATCCACATTGACCGAATTATATTCACATGAGATGGACAAGGTACTAAATCCCACGTCTTATTTTTAATTAGAGCATTATATTCATCTAACATAGCAGATTTCCAATTCGGGTCATTAAGTGCACTCGCCGGGTTACAAGGAATAGGAGAGATTTTTGGAGTTTCAGCACTTAAGGCATAGGGGTATTTTCGATTTGGCTTGAAGATGCCATGTTGACTACGAGTAGTAATTCGCTGAGCTGGGGGATGATAGTGAGGTGTGGGCTGTGGAGGGGGGGCTGCTGGGCTTGGAGAAAAGGGCCCAGATCTTTGATGAGGTGGTATATAGCGGCTTGGTAACGTAAACGATAGAGGGGGTGGTTTGGGCCTGGTCCGGAGAATGGGAGGGCGTTCTTGGTGGAGAAAGGGCAGCCTGCAAAGGAGACATTGTGAGCACAGGAGACTGGGCCGGAGAAGGAGATTGAGGGAGTTGATTTTGTTGATTTTGGGCGACATTTTGATGCAAGTTGTGAATTTGCAATGGAGACAAACCATCCTCTAAAAAATCATATGTATGAGTATTTGGAGTATGGATTTTTGAAAATGAAAATTGAGCTTCATCAAAATGCACATGACGCGAAATGATAATTTTGCGAGCCGACAAATCATAACACTTGTACCCCCTATGATTGGAAGGATAGCCTAAAAAGACACATGGAGTTGAACAGGCTTGGAGTTTATTAATTGTGGTGGATGGAAAAAGTGGGAAGCATAAACACCCGAAAATCCGAAGATGAGAATAGGAAGGATTCTTTTGATAAAGAATTTGTGTAGGAGATTTGTAGCCTACAACATTTGTGGGAAGGATGTTTAGAAGGTAGGTAGCCATTTGTAGAGCGTGGTGCCAAAGGGAGGGAGGCAGAGATGAATGTGCAAGCAGAGTACGAACAATATTATTTATGGATTTTATTTTTCGTTCTGCTTTCTCGTTTTGAGAAGAAGTGTGAGGACACGAAAAACGGAATGACATGCCATGTTGTTCACAAAAATTATGAAAGGGACCATTATCGTACTCACGACCATTATCACACTGAAATGATTTTATTTCTCTTTCAAATTGAGTTTTTATGTATGCGTGAAAAGAGAGAAAAATGTTGTGAACCTGTGATTTTTGAGACAAAGGAAAAGTCCACAAAAAATTAGTGTAATCATCAAGAAATAATGCATAATAATGATGGCCGGATGAGCTAAGAATAGGTGATGTCCACAAATCGCTATGAACAATATCAAAAGGCATAGTGGTGAAAGATAAAGAATCATAAAAAGGCAATTTAAAAAACTTCCCAAGGGGACAAGATGAACAAAATAAATTACGGGCTTTATTACAACTAATAAAATTGTTTTGGTGAAGAGTACTAAGAATTTCATCTCCCAGATGACCTAGACGGGAGTGCCAAATACTAGGAGAAATGATTGTAAAAGCAGAAGGTGCTGAAGATGAAATAGCCTGATTTTTGGTGGTGAAAGGGTAGAGCTCTCCCGTGCTCTCACATCTCAGTAGTTTGCTCCCCGTCTGTAGGTCCTTCACATAAAATCCAAAACGATCAAATTCAACGGAAACCATATTGTCGTTAGTAAATTTACGTACTGAAATAAGATTTTTAATCAGGTTAGGAGCATGTAAAATATTTTTGAGGTGTAATGGTGGATTTGTTTTGGTAAGGGAGGCGTTACCATAACCACGAATTGGAATCATACTACCGTTACCAACAAGTATTCCATTAGGTTTGCTCAAATTAAAATAAGACGTGAGAGTACCTGGATTAGCGGTCATGTGAGACGTCGCTCCAGTGTCCATATACCAATTTTCGTCCGGCTGGTTCAAAGAGAGAGTGTGCATTGCTTGATCAATGTCAGTTGGAGTATAAACACTTGGAGCAGGAGTTGCTGTGTAGAACGATTGAGGAGGACAAGCAACCAAGACACCCTGCTGCCTTGCCACCATTGGTGGACGGACACCCCAAGAGGCGCTGGGATAAAGACATGGTGGGGTGGGCCACAGCTGAGGGACCCACCCACCCCAAGGTGGGAAATTCCAGGCCTGCTGCTGCTGCTGTGGAGGCCGCTGCTGGTTGCGGTTGTCGCCACCACGGCTACCGCGGGTCTGCTGGTTGAGTTGGTTGTTTCCACCGTGATTTTTGCCATTGTGCTTCCTACCCTTATTGTTTGAATACCTGTTCTGACCCGTCTCCTGTTGCTGTCCATTATTGTTCAAATTATTAGTATTGGAATTCATGAAAAGAGCAGAGGTCGAACCTGATTCGAGTTTGGCTCGTTCGGCCTTGGTGGTTTCATCCAGAAGCAGCATCGACTGTGCTTGAGCGAACGTCGGCAGAGGTTTCATGTTCTGAACCACCGTCACAAAACCGTCATATGCCTCGATCAAGCCAGTGAGAAGACGCAGCACCATTCTTTGGTCAGAGACCTTGGCTCTGACATTGGCCAACTGATCGGCCAACACCTTGAGGCGGCGAGTGAACGCCTTTGCATTAGGAAAGTCACGCAAATTAGTGGTTGTGAACTCTGTCTCGAGGTGGATGGCCCGAGAAGTCTTATTATCCTGGAACAATTCTGCCAAACGGTTCCAAGCATCGGCAGCCGTGTCATCGGGATCAATTATGGTGTTTAGGAGATCCTCGGAGATGGTTCCATAAATCCATTGACGAACAATGTTGTCAATGCGATCCCAATGAGCCTTCTCGGCCAGAAGTGCAGCCTCGATTTTTGGAGGAGAGGCTGGAGTTGTCGCCTTATCATCGACCGGTGGTGGCACGATGTGTTCGTAGGTGAACGTGGCTTTAGCATGGATTGTGAATAAAATCTTCCAATTAATGTATTTAGCAGACTCGTAATCCAGCATGAGGGGAATGGCTGATTTGATGTTTGTTATGGTGGTGGCGGGATGAATCTTTTCAGCCATTGGTAAAGAGTAAGATGAAGAAGAAGAAGAAGAAGAAGCAGGAGGAGGAGGAGGAGGAGAGGTTGCTTTTCTAATGCTCTGATACCATGAAAGTAAAAGGAATTCTTTTTCCCTTGCTCATTGCCTTGAATCAATGTTCCTAATATACAATCATGACTAACGTAATTCTAGGCTAGGATAATTACAATTACAAGATATCAATCACTACAAATTAGGAGAGCCAACTATACAAGAGATATGGTCAATCAATCTAAAAGATAATTGTGGAAATTAACTTGAATAAATTTATATTCTATCAGGTGGATATAAGATATAATAACTCTCTTACTAGTAGAAGAAAAATCACCCCTAATTTTCTCTCTCTATTAGTTTATCAAAGATTAAGGTATATTCTTCAACTTTGTCAATTCGTGTGGCTACCGATAAAAGCCAAACATTTGCAAGACTCAAGGTAAAAATCAAATTGAGATTTAAATATTTAAAGTTTTTGATAATACTTGAATATCGTTAAAGGCACGCTTTATGAGGTAACTCATTAATCTTCTTTATAGATCTTTTCTCGGTTTGTATTAAATGAATAGATCTTCGTATGAGTAAATCAATTTAAAATTTTTTTAAATTCTGCTGTGTTTATTATATGATTCCTTTCATATTCTACATCCATCTTTGCAACAATCAATTTTGACTCATACAAACATACTTAAGATGTTTTTGAGAACTCATTAACATAAGTGAGTCCATAAATATCCCTCTATCAAACCAAAAGGATGAATACTACGTGAACTTAAAAAATATTGTGAGTCCCAATATTTATTACAACCTATTATTTATTTAATGATTGTGAATATCAAAGGTACGACTACACTACCTTGAAAGGAATGATAGGATTTTATTTAGTTTCTTTATCTAGTCAATTTTTGTATAGGTATACTGCCCAAAGTCTTGGAGTCTGTTACGCCTTATTTTATTTCCTTTGATCTTGTTTGATTTTGTTTCCTTTTTGGTTAGGATCTTCTACTATAAAAAGGTGTAGATGCCGTATGGCTGATTATCGAAGAAATAATATTACTGCCTTAGGGTTTTTGGAGGTCAGATCCATCACTTCTCTCCTCTTTCTCATATTTTGTTTTGATTTTCTGATTCGAGCTTTATCAGAATCAAACAAGAATTATACATAAAAGAAAACAGTTCATACATACGCACATAGATATTAATATATACACATATATATGTGTGTAAGAAATGTAATCTTGGGAGTTTCTGTGATTACTTACACCAACTTGATGATGATGGTTCTTGGCAGTGGAGTGAGTGATGGTCTGAGCAGCAATATCACCAAATCCCCAAATCAAACCTGAGCTGATGACCTGTGTTTTAAGCGGATGAACTGCCAAGCAATTCTGATACCATTTCCAAAGCTTCAAAATGTCATCCAATCCAACATCCCTATGTTACTGTTTCAGAGAGGGAAAGAGAGGATGATTTTCCGGGTGCTTGGCTGAATATTCAGTTGTTAATATTCATTATAGTAATACCATTGTCATGGATATGGGTATCAGCCTTCTTTTACCTTATTCAATTTTTTTCCCTAGAAAGTGCTTTCTTGTGGAATTCATTTTGCAAGAAATTATTTTCTGTAGTTTATTAACAAACCTTTTTTTTTTTTTGGCAAAGGGCTATTTCGACTATCCCACAAATATCTATTTTTATCTCAATTATTTTTTAATTATCAAATTACTAAGTTAACTCTTTCTATATTCACTCAATAACTAAGTTCACCGTATGTTATACAACCTCTTTTAATAAATAAGTTCATCTTATATCTTTACAAGATTAGGGTTTCATTTACTATCTCATCTTATATACCTACAAAATTACTTTTTCAATATGAATTTCTCTACTGAGATATTTGCTAGTATTACTTCTTGATTTAATTCTATGTTTGATTTCACGTGTTCTATGTAGATTTTCATTATTTTTAGTGTGTTGTGGCATCTCTGTCAAATTTAATAATTTTTGGTTTAAGGTTTATATATATATATATACATTCACATTAGTGTAATCAATTTTTATAAATTTGGCTTCTTATGGTTATTGGAGTCATGTTCACTCTCTTGTTTTATCTCTGGCGTTGCTTTTGGTTGAATTATATATCATACTTTGTTTGCTTTTACTTGATTAGGGCAAGTGGCAGTAACTGTTAGGTTTATTTTATTGGTTTAAAAATGGAAATGGGAGGGATTATTCTCACCTATTAAATCTCATTTTTCATCCCATTTAATTATTTTATTTCAAACTATTAAATTCACTTCATCTATATCCACTTTATTAGTTATTAAATTCACCCCGCCTCTATTCACTAATTACAAATTAAATTCATTCAATTTTTATTAATAATCATTAATGAGTCTTTTGTCCAATGGTACTTCTTACTTTATAAAAATTTTATCTTCTTGAGGTCAAAGGTTCAAACCTCTCTTTCCCTCCCAAAAAAAAAATATAAGTAATGATCAAAATTTTATTTTTGTGTATTATTTTGGTATGAAAATATTTTAAAAGCAAAATAAAAATTAATAATTATTTTAAAAATATTAGTCAAAATATACCAAAAAAATTTAAAACACCTCAAAATATTCCAAAGTCATTGGTAAAAATATCTCAAAATCCCTCAAAATATATAGATCACTTGGTAACATTGAAATTTTACTTTCATTATTATTTTTATTTCAATTTTTTTGACATATATTTAAATAATTTAATTGAATTGATATGAATGAGGTGAACTTAGTAGATAATGAGATGAATATAGATATGATAAACTTAATAGTTTAAATTTTAAAATAAAATAATTAAATGATATGAAAAAAGAAATTTAAGGGACAAAAATTACCCCATCCAATGGAAATAGCTATATCTTTTGTTTGTCTTGTTCTGATTTTTACCAACGTTATCAGAACCGGACTGGTCATTAAACCGGCAAGGAGACCGGGTCAATGGTTCACTGGTTCAACCATTGGGTCAACTGGTAGGACCGATCATATAATAAAAAAATTTAAAAAATTAAATAATAATTATAAAACTTAATAATTTAGCTAAAAAATATAAAATATGTATAAAATACATATAATTTGCCATAAAATTAATGAAATTAAGTAACAAAACGGGAGTTATTATATTTTAAAGCAAAGTAAAGAGGTTCAAGTAAATTATAAAGAAAAAGAAAGGGTGTCATTTATAATTTATCCAAGAATAAGGTTAAAAAAATTCAGCTATTTACTGATTTAGGGGAAAAAAAATTATTTATGTAATTTAATTTTTAAATAGGTATTAAACCGTTCAGTTTTTATAAAACCGCCAGTTCACGATTTTTTGTTAAAAATCGGTTGATTTTTCGATTTTTAGCCGATTCGTTTCCTTAAACGGTTCAACTAAGAAATCGGACCGGTTAAGGTCCCGGTTCACGATTGAACCGGTCCGACCGATCGATCCGATCTAGTTCTGATAACACTGATTTTTACTTTTCCGGGAAGAGGTGTCCACGCGGGATAACCTAATAATTTTTGGGTCCAAAAAGACAAATGTAAAGAGAGTGACCAAATTACCCTTAAAATAGGACGGACGATGACAATGCACAAACCTTCTGTCTTTTCTTCTCCTTCACTCTGCAAACCCACCATCCAGCACCTCTACACACACATACTTTCTCTCTCTAAAAATAGTTAAAATCTCGTTTCATCTCTCGAAAGATACAAAAGCTTTTAGTTTATCCTTTGAATAATTAATTTTCTTATATTGTTCTTTCAAATAAATAAAAATTTTGTAATGTGGTCTACTATCGTATTATTATTTGATCGTCCGTATATTTTGTGTCAAATCAATTAAATAAACTAATCAAAAATCACAAAATCGATTTGTATCTACCCAAACTAGTATAGCTAATCAAAACAGAAACAAAAACAATTGGAAGCTCAAGACAACTCACACTAGTCCAAACACATTACATCCAAACCGCATCCTTTGCATTCCATTAGCACACTGCAAACAAACCCTAAACTTAGAAGTTCAAGTAGCCATGAATGGTTTGGATTCCAAAGAAGACAAATTACGATGTTTACAGTGGCATTAATGTTGTGTTTATCAAATTTTTCATCTTATTAAATGATATGAGACAATCTTCATCACTAAATATTAATAGGACTTACGGTGAAAAATGTGCTAGTTGATGGGTTTCAGTCACTTTTTATTGTTATTTTTTTGGAAGAAATAGGTGATTAATTGTGGTTGTGATTGTTATTGTAGTACTGGTTGGACATGAACTTCTTTCACTGTTCGAGATGGTGAATGACTAGAATAATAGTGAAATAGATAAGAGTAATGCTAGATTTAGAAATTTAGACTTCATGATGTGGTTACTGACATGTACAAGCCAAGTTATCAATTTCTTTCCCAACAATAAAAAAAAAAATCAGATTTTAATGAATTGGACTTCATTCTCTCTATCGACAAACCCAAACCCTTCTTTCTTCCCTCCCTGTCGCCTTCTTCCTCTCCCTTCGCTAAACCAAGAAAGAAATTAATGACATGGTTTATACACATCAGTCACGTCATCAAGTCTGATTTTTAAGTCTACATAACATTACTCAATAGGTAATTAAATACGTTAACTTATACTCCAAAAATAAATTCTCTATAATTTGACAATATTACAGTGAAAAAATAAATAATCGAGTTTTATTGTGATAGACAATGAAATTGGTGAGTAAAGTAACTCTTTCACTGAAATAGGTATTTTGCTCTTCAATTTTAAGGTTATATTTTCATTAAATTGACATTAAAATTAAAAATTAAAATATATTTTCAATGTCTAATTTATTCTCTCTACAATTCATAGTCGTCGTCATGGTCCAATTCACTGTCAAGTGTCAAGGACAATGAAAGTGAACGTGTTTCACTATTCAATGTCTCAACTCCACTGCTTGGGGTAATGAAATTTGTTCAATTTTTACTCTTATGACATGAATATTATACGCAATTCAGTTCTAGAACCGAAATTTTTTTGTTTTCACTGTAGGCCGAGGCTGAAACTTAAATTTTTTATATAGCGATGGGAGTGGGAACTCATCTCATGAATCTCACATGTCTAGTGCAGCCTTAAGTTGCATAAGGGTTTACTCATCATGTTAACCAATTTTTTTTTCATCAGCTGAAATTGTTTACTTTGCAATTTATGAAGTTGTTAATGTGTAAGATTGCACGTAAATGACCCTCTCTCTCTCACTCTCAGTGTGTGTGAACCCAACCCGAGGGGGAGAAAGGAAGAGAGGGGGGGGGGGGGTGCACATGGATGTCTTTGTAAACAGTTGCTGAAATTTGGCAAGGTTTGGTTTCTCTCGTTTTGATCCAAATACTCTTTTCTTTGTCCTGATTTCAAACCCAAACTCAAGCTACAGGCTTTGAGAAACCCTGGTCCATAAAATGCATATGGGTTGTTTACCGACAATTGTGGGCTCTATATTAATGGATGAGGGTGGTATTGGTGCTTATAGATATAAACAAAGCAATGTTACAAAATTAAAAAATTACAACTCAAACGTATATCATCTATTGGATGAGTGGATCTACCAATTTTTTCAGTGAGACTCACTTATCATATACTCATCCAAGGAATAATATGCATTTGAGTTTTAACTTTTGAATTTTATTTGGGTTATATAACATTTTTCATATAAAATTAGCCGCCTTGCGATTCAAGAATTTTCAATGTCTCAATACCATTACCTACCCCTGACTCTACCCTACCCTAATATTATTGGATAATTATATATTAATGTGTTACAATGACATTTTTTAAAAATTTGAAATAGTTATGAAAGATGATTGGAAATTCAAAGTTGAAGTAATTCAAAAAGTGGTGGGAGTGATTATGTAGGATATATGAGATAATATGATTGGAAGGAACTAATTAAATATTTCAAAACTCTTAGCAATTAAGAACTCGAGAAGGGAAGTCTTCTCAAGTCCTTTCATAATTTGATTGTTTATAAGAAAGGAAAAATAGAACAAAGACAATACCTTGGATAGACTGAATGTGCAACAGGAATTATTAGTGCATGCAAAAACCATCATAGAAGATTCAATTTGGGCCTTGTGCTTAGAGAAGGAGGCAGGTATCCCATTCTGCAGCCTGGGGTTGTTCTGGTCCAAATGCAAACAGTTACAAACCAGAAGAGGTAGTATGGAAGCCACAGAGTGATTGAACTTCCAATCGGGTAAATGGTTTCAACTTAATATTTATGTATATAATTTGTAGGGCCTAACATTATGTGTGTTAGTTGTCGTTTCAATTTCTAATTCAGTTAAAAGATGGGAGATGAAATTGACATTAAAGATTCAGTTAAGTTTAAATTTGGAAATCAAAAGTTTTATTGTGTAATTGTCTTTAATTAGTAGTATCATTACAAATATTTAGATATAGATTATAGATAGATGTAGATATAGCTATGGAATATTATAAGTCTATGTATTGTATGTAAGATGATAAAAGAACATGAAAGATACAATGGACTTTATAATATTTCTTAATTCCCGATCATTGAAAGCAATCTTCATTGGCACAATGATCTCCTCACAACAACCTCCACCACAATAGAACCCGACAATGAGTTTACGAAAGTTTCGAGTAGTGCGGGATTGGCTAATCACCAAACTGCTCTGGAATAGGTTAATCGCCGGAAATAAGAATAAGTGAATCTAGTTTCGAGAGCATGTCTTACTCTAATAAGGGCGTAGAGTTTCTAAGTGAAGGCAAGCGCAACTCTCTATTTCATATCCTACCTATCAACAAGGTCGGTCTGCTATAAAGTCTATTGGCTAGAAAGTCCTCAAGAACGAGAAAGTCGACCAAAAGACTATTTTGTAACCGACTCTTGTTACCAAATCGAAGGGGTTTGACTTGTTTCAGACTCTAAAAGAGTTTTCTTCGAACGAGTAATTTTTCTGTCTTTTTGAGTTGCATGCCCAAGACAATATTTTTTGTAGATTGAGATAAATTAATCTTCACTATTGTGCCTCTTTTAGTTGACGGAAATGATGACAAAAAAATATTTTTGAGTTTAATAACCTTTTAAGAATAGTATAAATATCTATAACATAAAATAGAGCGGGTTCAACAAACTCATCCTACGGTCTTAAATTTATTCATCTAACGGTCAAGAAATTTTCTTTTTTTCCCTTAATATTCCCCCCCCCCCCAACTGGTCAACAATTATGACTAATTTTAGACACATCTTACAATCTCAAATTCATTCATCCAACGATCAAGAAATTACCATTTTTCCTTAATATTCCCCTCAATCGGTAAATGATTATGGCTGATCTTGGAACACAGGATTTCCTTTAACATAATAATTAAATGATTCAAATTTGTCTTTAATATCATTTGTGTAATGTAACATTTTGAATTTTTATAAGACACATTAATAACATTTTGATTAAAAAAAACTCATCAATTTAACAAATAAAAGAAAACAATGGCACTACTTAATACATTTATATTGAATTTAATTAATTTTAATTTTATTTATTTTATTAACTATTTCAAACTAACATGTCTTACACGTATCTTGAATCAAAAATTCAAGACTAATTTTTTTATCTCTTAAGTAAATTCAACGTTAATATATTCTTATCTATAATCTATAATATAAAACAGGATGGCTTCAACAAGCTCATCTTACGGTCTTAAATTCATTCATCCAACGGTCAAGAAATTGCTTTTTTTCCCTTAATATTCCCCCCCCCAACCGGTCAACAATTACTATTGATTTTGGACACATCCTACGATCTCAAATTCATTCATCCAACGGTCAAGAAATTACCATTTTTTTCCTTAATATTTCCCCCCAATCGGTTAACGATTACGGTTGATTTTGGAACACGGGATTTTCTTTAACATAATAATTGAATGAGTCAAATTGTCATTAATATCATTTGAGTAATGTAATATTTTGAATTTTTATAAGACACATTAATAGCATTTTGATTAAAAAAAACTCATCAATTTAACAAATAAAAAAAACAAGGGCACTACTTAACACATTTATATTGAATATAATTAATTTTAATTTTATTTATTTAATTAATTATCTCAAACTAACATGTTTTACACGTATCTTGAATCAAAAGTTCAAGACTAATTTTTTTTAATTACTTAAGAAAATTCAACGCTAATATATTCTTATAAATTAATAATTTTGTAATAACTTGTACTAATTAAAAAAATAATATTTTATAAATGATATTTGTAAAACTTTTTTTGATAGAGCATATTTGGCGATATGTTTTTTGATAAATTAAACTTTTAATTTATATTAGATTTGATTCGATATTGATTATATGTATATAAATTAATTTTTTTAAGTCAATTCTATCATATTTCATGGATTTATCTATAATATAAAATAGGAAAGACTTCAATAAATTCATTCGACGATTTCAAATAAACTCATCCAACGACCACCAATATCACTCTGAAAACTATTCAAATTGAATTTTACCTTCATCTTTTCACCCTTCACTCTATCTCTCTCTCTGGCAGTGGCATATAGAGGAGGGGTCTAGGACCATCCTAAATTTTATTTTTTTTAGTTATATATGTTTTATATATTTTTTTGGATATTCGTAATTGAGCCTGTTGTAATGATTTATGAAAAAAAAATTAATTGAATCAAACAAATTGGGTACTAGAACCCAAAAAAAAAGGTCTATACCAAATCTCTTAAAATTAACAAACTAAAATTGATTTCGTAGAGTATTGGTATGATTTGTTGGAACTTCATTTGGTTCAAAAATTATGGAATATATAGCCAAAAATGAGTAAAATATAGAATTTGTAAGAAGATTAAATATTATAAAATATTACTTTTATTTGTGTCAAATCTATAATATTAAATAGAGCAGACTTCAAGAAGTCCATTCGACAGTCTTAAATAGATTCATCTAACGGTCTCCAACATTCCTCTCAAAATTATTTACGTTGAATTTCTATCCTTTCAAATCCATCATTTCTTACTTGTGTTGCACCGTACCTTCAAATATGGATTATCCCTAATAAATATATGCGGGATCACAAAGTTATTTAATCAAATATCAGAAAAAATGAGTATAATTTACCCAAAGTTAAATATAACAGAACATGGTTTTTGGTAGGATCCATCACACTGGCACTATCCCATCCCAGACCAGAAATGACGGATAGGAAGATTTGGTACAACTCTGTGGGGGTGGTCATTGGAATATTCAATTGCAATATTGGACGGCATATCAATTGTTCACATGAGTAGGTCCATCCATATTATTGGCATATCTATGGCTGTCATAGTCATGTAATACTTTATTAGATTTAGAGTTACATCATTAATTTCTTTTTTTCAATGGCATAAATCAATCATAATGTTTATTTGTCATGTTTTTTAACTCAAAAGCAGACTAGTGCTTTTGAGAAACCCCTGGCCCATAAAATGCATATGGGTTGTTTACCTGTCAACAATTGTGGGTTGTCTAGACGTTTTTCCCAAACCCAGCTACCCTCAAAACTTATTTCTCAAAATCAGTCAATTTTTAACTTATTTTTCAAATCCAATCTTTTTTTGAAAACGCCATTTAAAATGATGCATTCTCACCTAAAAACGTTAGCTAGAATGATGATTTGAAATTAAATTTTTTGCATGAAAACGTCATTTAAAATAACGTTTTTTAAGTTGTCATTCAAAGTGACGTTTTTAAACATGTTTTTTTTTAAACGGCACTAACAGACGTTAAAAATAACAAAAGATGAAAACATCATTTTAAATGATGATTTGAACGATTCACCTCGATTAAAAATTCCCAAATCGCAGCTAGGCCAAAAAATTTCAAATATTTCAACCACGAAGTCTTCTCCTCCTCCTCCAGCGATGAACTCCTCCTCCTCCTCCAACAACGAAGTTATCTCCTCCTCTTCCAGCGACTGAGCAGACCATCGGAGGACCAGCGAGTATCTCCATTCTCAGCGACTAAGCCTTGAAATCTAACCTTAATCCACAGCTCCACCAGCCACTAGCGATTGCTCAGTCACCAACGACAACTCCACCAGCCACCACTAGTGAGTATCTCCATTGTCCATTCCAGCCTTAATCAATTTTGGCCATAATTGATTTTTACCCTAAATTGATTTTGCCCTAAATCTGTGGACTTTTTTATACAAATCTTGAAGAACCAGTTATTATTTGTATGTGTGTATGTATATAAATTATGTTTAAAAAGCTACCTGAATTGGATTATGGATCTATGTTGTGATTTGGGTTTGGATTTTTGATGGAATGGTTTTTGCTGAGTAAGGGAGACCAATAACAGATATCTGTAGTGACCAATAATAGACTTTAGTTTTTGACATGGATGAAAACTACTTGTCTTTTGAGATCTTTATATGTAGTGACATTAAAATAATTGCAAGACATAAAATGGTTACAGTTTTGAAAAATCTTTTAAACCTTTTAAGAGATTATTTTTAGTGTAGTTCATTTATGCTGTAAAATCTAAAAAAAAGTAAAGATGGAAATGTAATAGAAAGAAAATGACAATCAACTCCGCATTTATGAAATAAGAGGAAGCTAACAACACGGAAAAAAAAGAAATGATGTAAAAGATCAACACGGAAATCAATGCCAACCCATGTGATTGAACAAATGATTCTAAGAATTATGATTCATGCCATTGAAAAAAAAGAAATGATGTGACTCTAAATACATGTTTTTTATTTGGATAGTTCACTAGATGGTGCTATACAGATACTCCTCTTCGGTCTTCACCCAGACAACAATGCGGAGTTGATTGATGTCAAACTCAATGTTTAGTGGCATATGACATCACTTTTGAATAGTAAGTAGACTGTTTTACAAGTGTACCATCAAGTCAGAAAGTTCAACGGATTATCGACTAAACTTCTTATTTTCAAGTTGAAAGTTCAAATTTTAGAATCTACATTCAGATTTAGTAGTTAAACATTATATTAGTCTAGTTAGGTTCATTCTCGAAAAGAATAACGAGTGCAGTCAAAATTTTCGTGATCTTACTAATAAAAGTCTATCGAGATAATCTCTGAACTCTCTCCTTTGTCTCATTCTTTTTTTCCCAGCACAAAAAAATAGATGAAGTGTGTTAAAAGTGTGAGCCTTCGTTATGTGGACACCATATATATTGTGCGTCCCTTAATGCACTCAGCCCAAACAGTGTGGTGAGAGAAATCCTTTCATATCTCACACATCGCTTAGATAAAAAAGCCCAAACAATCAAAAGAATCTAGGTTCCCATGATCAATCCCCTCCAAATAGCTGTGCATAAAGAGAAAATTAGCATATTATTGGTTTCCCATCCTGTCTACACACTTGCAGTTTAAACTAAGTGGTGGTGTTGCATAGGTTTTTTTTTTTTTTTTTCAGGTGTTCGGCTTTAACTTATGTAAATTGTAATTAATTTTTTTTTAACTCTGTCAAAGATAGATTATCCACGCAAAGATTAAGGTATTCATGAGAGATTTATCACTCATAGTCTGACACTAATGGATTGTCAAGATTCAAACTCAAGACATTTGAATTTACAGCTCGTTTCTATTACCACTTAAACTACTTTTCTTGAATAGATGACTCCTATTTTCTCTTGCTTCTCGCAAACATGGGTCTACTAAGGCATATTAATATTTTAAAACTAGGTTGGTCGACAATCTTAATCGAATCAATCAAAGTCTTGAATTTGTTGGGGGTGAGGGCCAATCGAATATATATTTCTTAGTTTTTCAAAAGCATAGTATAAATAGTAATTGCCGCACACATGCCTGAAGGCACTTTGTAACAAATTAAAAAATCGCAAGTAATTGTCCATACTTACAGACACTATAATACAAAAATATGTCAATCAAAAAAATTGAGAAAAATCTCCAGTCAATATGAGTCAACGTTACACAAAAAATTGAGAAAAAATGTCAATCAATATAAGTCCACTATTATTTTATTAACTAAACGCAACTCAAATCAAGTATATAATGTCTTAGAAGACTAAGTTTTTAGCTCTATACGACAATCGCAAAACTTGAAAAAAAATCTGAAATTAATACTCAAAACATAAAACATGAACACAATTTATGTAGCATAAATATAAAAATACGCACTCTTACACTTTTTTTTCTCAAACTTGTAAAACCCAAAAACAAAATATTATTTTTTGCTCAAAGTTACACATTCAATACTATATATATACCAAACGACTCACAAACGACATTGGACTTTTTACATGTTCATAGGAGCTATTAGCATAAACTGGACATTTTATTGGTTTAAGCCATAACAATTTTTCTTGCTCGTCCAAATTTACATTTAAGCTCTTTCTATAAAGATAAAGTGAACAATCCTATGATCCCACTATTATGTTCCGTGTGGTACGATGAAAAAGTGAGAGGATGAAAAATTAGAAAGATAGAAAGTTGAAGGGATAAATAAAACATCATGTTTGGTAAGGAATGAAAGTAGGAAGGATGGAAAAGTGAATGAATTAATTTCCTTCCAACTCACCAAAATCAATCCCTCCAAAATCGAAAGAAAAGTGGATGAAAAATTAATTATTTGTGTTGAAATGTATCTTAGTTGTCTATATATCTTTTATATATACATATATTGTGTATACATTCATTTCATATAAAAATATAATAGTAAAATATGTGTGTGTGTATATATATATATTAAAAAATTTTAAAAATAAATTTAAACTTAAATTTAAAAATTTAAAACAAATTTTAAATATAAAAAAAAAAAAAAAAATTCATCTTAATTAAGGGTGAAAATTTTTGACTCAACACAATAACACAACTCGAATTCGATACGAAAATAAACAGGTTTGACTAATATTCGACACAAATTCGTAATAACTCAATACGAATCTAATACGATACGACTCGATTATTATCTCTAATCTTAGCCATCACAAAAAAAAAAAATTATCATTTTTATTTTCCTTCCATCCTTGAAAGATAGAAAGTGTATCTCTCTTATTTTCATCTTTCTTACTTTTTATCCTCCCTATCAAACGGAACATTAGTTTTTAAGAAACATACTATAATAACTCTTTTGCTTAATGAAGGTAAATGAACGTCCACACTCATGTGTTACATATATATAACATTTTTTGCATGCATTGATACAAACATTAAATACATATATACAATAGTACATATAAATATAAATAGAGTACTTGTAAATTAAGATTGGTGGAAAAATGAAATTTTCACTTTCCTCCAAAATATTTGGAGTATATGAGGTGGAGGGCAAATACAAGAATCTTACATTAGGGGTCTAACTTGGATTGGGCAACTCGATTTTAACGCGAGCCTAACCCGAAAAAATTATGGCTAGGACAAGGGTTTTTAATACTTGGGTTGGATTGAGTAAAAAATTTAACCCGAATTTAATTGGTTGGTTGGGCTCGGGTTAAGGCCTTGTAAATCCGAATTCAACTCGAACCCGACAAATTAAAAAAATATTATATATATATCATTAGCACTAATTTTTTATTTTTGTTCTATCTTTTCTGTCTCTCTCATTCTCTTTGCCTCTCTCGTTTCTCTCAGCCTCTCTAGTTAAAAACTTAGTTGAAGTTATTGGTTGTTAATTTAGGTGAA
>CAUOFW020007071.1:0-22124 GCA_963454935.2 Ilex paraguariensis | reverse complement strand
ATCATTCCGGCTCGGCTTGGCAGAGGACACGGACCTGGTAACGATCCCTGACCAAAAAGACTCCCTCGGATATGGGGGAACTGATGGCCCGAATCAACAAGTACTCGAGGGTCGAGGACGAGATGGGGGGCAACAAAGGCCGAGCCCTCCAACCCAAGAGAAAGGAAAAAGAGCACGAAGATATTCCCGGAAGGGATTGCTACCCCGTCCAGGGGGTTCGTCCAGAGGAGTTCACACCGTCTTCAAGGAACCCATCTACAGGTTGCTCCATAAAATCAAACATGAACCGTTTTTCAAATGGCCGCCCAGGATGCAAAGCGACCTCTCCACCCGTGATCAAACAGTAAGATGCTCATATCACCGGGATGTCGGGCATCGCACCGAGAGCTGCAGGGTGTTCAAGTCATTCTTGGAGAGCTTAGTCCAGATGGATATCTGAAAGAATACATAGAGCCCAGGCCAGAAGAGAACGAGCTCATGCCCGACCGAGGAACCAAACAACGTCATAGACGTCATCCATGTGTGTCCACTGGAGCGCCCCACGTCCAAAGAGCTCGAATCCGACCTCAAGAGGGTAGCTTTTACCAGAAAGGTAGCCGAAGGAGGTGTGGGGCCATCAAGCAAAAGGGCCAGGATGGGTGAGCTTGGCATTATGTTCTCTGACGCGGATTTGACGGGCGTGGTGATTCCTCATAACGACGCCCTTGTCTTAACCCTGAAGATAGGGAAATTCGATGTCAAGAGAATCTTGATTGATTCAGGGAGTTCCTCGGAGGTGATGTACTTCGAGACTTTGAAGCGGATGGGTTTTGGCCCCAAAGACTTGACCAAAATCAGGACACCCCTCATCGGGTTCAACGGCTCTTTCGCCTTGCCCGTGGGGAAAATTACATTACCGGTCGCCACTGGTCCCTTCGTCATCGACACAGAGTTTGTGGTGATCGACACGGACTCCCCTTACAACGTGATTATGGGTCGAACATGGCTACATGCTTTGGGAGCGGTACACTCCACTCTCCATCAAAAGTTGAAGTTCGCCACGCCAGAGGGCGTCATGGAGATCCGGGGAGATCAAGCGTCTGCGAAGAACTGTTTTTATTCGGCCGTCCGAGCCGGAGCGTCCGCCAGGAGAAGGGGCGAGCACCGGAAGAGATCATAGAAAAATAGCAATTACAGTCCGGGCGTCCGGGGATGGATGACCCCCGGGTAGACCCAGCGGAACGGTCGGTTGAAGACCTCCGGAAGGTGCCCTTGGTAGAAGGAGAAGAAGAGAAGTATTTCCTAGTTGGGACCTCGATGCCCGCAGCCGAACAGAGGAGATGATCAGGTTCTTAAGAGGGAATACAGACGTGTTCGCCTGGAACGAAATGGAAATGACAGGGTAGACCCCGAAATAATTACTCACAGGCTGCATGTTGACCCATCTCACAAGCCAGTAAAGCAAAGGCCACGACGTATGGCCCCGCATCACACCAACGCGGTCAATGAGGAAATAGACAAACTCCTGAGAGCTGGCGCCATTCGAGAGATACAGTTCCCAGAATGGCTGTCCAATACAGTATGTGCAAAAAGAAAGGGGGGAAATGGCGTGTTTGCGTGGATTTCACAGATCTAAACAAGGCATGTCCCAAGGACGACTACCCCCTGCCGAAGGTGGACCAGCTGGTAGATGCCACAGCCGGATATGAACGAATGGACTTCCTGGATGCTCGAGCGGGATATCATCAGATCCCTCTTTATGCCCCGGACCAAGAAAAAACGGCGTTTATCACTCCGAAGGGAGTTTATTGTTATAAAGTGATGCCATTTGGATTGAAGAACGCCGGGGCAACATACCAAAGATTGATGAATCGGATGTTCAAGAGACAGATCGGCAACACCATGGAGGTCTACATAGACGACATGCTGGTAAAAAGCAAACGGAGTGGTGATCATCTTACAGATCTGGCGGATACCTTCTCCACTCTCAGGGAGTATGGGTTGAAGCTAAATGCAGCAAAGTGCGTCTTCGGAGTGGAGTCGGGAAAATTCCTCGGGTATCTGGTTAGTCATCGGGGAATCGAAGCCAACCCAGATCAGATTAAAGCAATCCTGGATATCCGAAGCCCTCGCACTGTCCGAGAAGTCCAGAAACTCACAGGGATGCTGGCTGCACTTAACCGATTCGTCTCACGCTCCTCGGATAAATGCAAACCCTTCTTTGGAGCAATCAAATGTGCTGGGAAGAGTATTTGGAGCCAGGGGTGCGAGGACGCCCTGGCTGGGATCAAAGAATACCTGAGGACTCTTCCAACCCTATCCGTCCCCATCCAGGGAGAGATGTTGTTCCTATACCTGGCAGTTTCAGAATTTGCAGTAAGCGGAGTACTTATCCGTGAGCATGAGCACCGACAGAAGCCGATTTACTACATCAGCAAGGCGCTCCTGGATGCAGAGACAAGATATCTGCCCCTAGAAAAACTGGCCCTGTCCTTGGTCACCACTGCGAGGAAACTGCGCCATTACTTCCAGGCGCACCCAATCACTGTCCTAACTGATCAGCCCTTGAAGGCAATTTTGAGGAAAGCTGAACTCTCCGGAAGGATCTCCAAATGGGCTGTAGAGTTGGGGGAGCACGACATTCATTTCAAACCCCGAACTGCAATAAAGGGACAAATACTGGCGGACTTCATAGCCGAGTTTTCGGGGGAGAATCCTGTTCTAGAAGGATCGCCTCCTCCCAACTTAGCATCTCCAACAAATGTTGAAGGATCGCCATGGCTTTTATGTGTGGATGGTTCATCGAACAGCAAGGGGTCCGGAATCGGTGTCTTGCTGACCTCTCCAGAAGGGATTATTGCAGAGCAGGCCATCCGGTTGGGGTTCAAAGCATCGAACAATGAAGCGGAATATGAGGCACTCATCTCAGGACTTCGGTTAGCTGAGGCGACTGGAGTTACCAATTTGATCGTGCATTGCGATTCCATGCTGGTGGTCAATCAAGTCAATGGGGAATTCGAAACAAGGGACCCTAGGATGAAGGCGTACCATCACCAGGCAACGACCGTTATCCAAAGGTTCGACCGATTTGAAATCAAGCAGGTGTCCCGCGACAAGAACACACATGCCGACGCCCTGGCTTGTCTAGCCTCGGCAGTGGACTCCTCCCAGTCGCGCAGGATCACCATTGAGTATCTTCCCACATCCTGCATTGATCATACTCTTGAGGCGATGGTCATCCAGGACGCGCCCCAGCAGCTCAGTTGGATCGATCCCTTTGTCAAATTCCTAACAACGGGAGATCTCCCGGAGTGTCCAAGGGAAGCTAGGAAGATAAGGATGAAAGCTCCAAGATTTTGGGTCTCTTCGGATCAGAAGCTTTACCGAAGGTCTTTCTCAGGACCTTACTTGCTATGCGTCCGAGAAGATCAAGTCCAAGACCTCCTATACGAAGTGCATGAAGGAATATGTGGGGGGCACTCTGGAGGACGATCAATGGCACACCGCATTATGTCTCAAGGATATTGGTGGCCGCGGATGCAAAGGGACGCAAGGGCATATGTCCAAAAATGCGACCAGTGCCAGAGGTTCTCCCCTGCTATCAGGCAACCTGCGGGGACTTACACCCCCTCACCAGCCCTTGGCCATTCGCCCAATGGGGGCTTGATTTGGTTGGACCTCTGCCTAAAGCTCCGGGAAATAAAAAGTTCCTCATCGTGGCCACAGATTACTTCACCAAGTGGGTGGAGGCGGAGCCGTTGAGTCACATCCGAGACATAGACGCCAAAAAATTCGTCTGGGAGAACATAGTCGTCAGATTTGGGATTCCTCGCGCACTGGTATCGGATAACGGGACCCAGTTCACTGGCGGGCGCTTTAAGTCTTTCTGTGAGCATCTCGGGATCCGTAACTTCTACTCCACCCCTGCATACCCTCAAGCCAATGGGCAGGCGGAGGCCACCAACAAGACAATTATCAATGGAATCAAGAAGAGGCTGGAGAGAGCCAAGGGAAAGTGGGCGACAGAGCTGTTAAACATTTTATGGGTATACAGGACAACCCCTCGGTCATCAACGGGCGAAACCCCCTACTCCCTGGCGTACGGGATGGAGGCAATCATACCCCTCGAAGTAGGGCTTCCGACCATAAGGACCCAAGCTTTCGATGAAGGGGGGAATGATCATCAACTGGGATTGGATCTGGACCTACTGGAAGAAAGAAGGGAGGAAACCGCCTTGAAGATAACCAAGTATCAAGAGAAGATCTCCCAGCTATACAACAGGAGGGTCAAGACTCGAGAATTCCGGATAGGCGACCTAGTCCTCAGAAGGGTAACGGCCAATACCCGGGATCCAACAGAGGGAAAGATGGGACCTAACTGGGAAGGGCCTTATAAAGTAATATCAATCGGGGGCGCCGGGTCGTATGGACTAGAAGATATGAGTGGAAGACCTGTAATACGACCATGGAATGTTATGAATTTGAAGAAGTATTACTTTTAAAGTACTCTCTCTCAAGAACCCGCCAAACAAAAGACAAAGGGTATGGCCCTGGGGACAGAGTTCAAGGACTCTCGCCCCCGAAGTACATACAGGAGCAAGCCTCCTGCAAGGGTATGGCCCTGGGGACAGAGTTCAAGGACTCTCGTCCCCGAAGTACATACAGGAGCAAGCCTCCTGCAAGGGTATGGCCCTGGGGACAGAGTTCAAGGACTCTCGTCCCCGAAGTACATACAGGAGCAAGCCTCCTGCAAGGGTATGGCCCTGGGGACAGAGTTCAAGGACTCTCGTCCCCGAAGTACATACAGGAGCAAGCCTCCTGCAAGGGTATGGCCCTGGGGACAGAGTTCAAGGACTCTCGTCCCCGAAGTACATACAGGAGCAAGCCTCCTGCAAGGGTATGGCCCTGGGGACAGAGTTCAAGGACTCTCGTCCCCGAAGTACATACAGGAGCAAGCCTCCTGCAAGGGTATGGCCCTGGGGACAGAGTTCAAGTACTCTCGCCCCCGAAGTGCATACAGGAGCAAGCCTCCTGCAACGGCATGGCTCTGGGGACAGAGTGCAAGGACTACTGTCCCCAAAGCAAAAAGTGGAAACGAGCATTCATAAAGAAATGGTCCTGAGAACAAAACACAAGGACCCCAAGTTCCCAGAGTAGATACAAAGATCTCGCCTCCGGAACAGGCCAGCGCGCCCCAAGGACAGTTCAAAGACACTTATGATTTATTCTACACAGAAGTAAAGAAAAGCAAAAACAATACTGTACACAAAGAAAGTAAAGGGAAAGCATGCTATTTATTTCCAAAAGAAATAGGGGCTTTGCGTCCCCAAAAGCTACAAAAGGAAAGCAAAAGGGGTACAAAAAAGGGGAAATGAAAAGCAGCTTCATCGGGCTCCGGGCACTTCCAGAACTTCGGCCGAGGGCGAATCAGCTATAAAAGGTTGGGAAGCTTCTGGAGCGGGCAGGAGAAGAACTTCGGCAGCAGGAACAGCTGGAACAGTTTGAGCAGCTTGAGGTTCAGGGGCAAGGTCGGACGGAGCGTCCTCGGACAAGTCCACTATCACCATCTCGGGACCATCAGCCGAGGTTTGCATCGGTGTAGGGGCTTCATCCTCAGCAGCAACTTGTGCTTCTGCCTGCTCCATCTCTGCCGAGGGCACATACTTGTGCACTTGGAAGAGAGGGGAATCTGACTGGACTCCAGCAGCCTGGAGCGCCTCGTCCCACCCTTTCTTGAAGAACTCTTTGCTATTTTCTTCAAGAGCGGGGAGCACTTCATCGGCAAACTCCTCCAGAAGTTGTTGCTCTGACTTCCGGTTCAGCTCCTCGGCCCTGATCCTGTCTAGCTCCTGGGTTAGGGCTAGACAGCTCTCCTCGGAGCCCACTGCCCTCTCCTCCGCGGCAGAGAGCCGTTGCGTTTGCTCAGTAATTCTCCTCTCAGCATCGGCAAGTGCGGCACTTAGCTTCTCAGCGCCCAACTTGGCCGATTCAGCGTCCTTGAGGAGCTGCTCTATTTGGGCAGCCTGCCCCACCAGGGTAGAATCCCTGGCAGCAACATCTTCCGTTGCCCGAGCAAGGGCGGCTTCCGCTTCTGCCTTCTGATCCTTGGCCCTCTGAAGGTCCATCCTGGATGCATGGTACCGACCAGCAATGATAGAAATCTGCTGGGTAGCCTGCAAAGGAACAAAGAAGTGTTAATCGCAAAAGTAGAAACGAGAGTGAAGGGATCAAAACAGGAATAAACTCACCACCAGGGAATTCTGGATCATGGAACGGAACAACACGTTGGTTGATCGCCCCCTATGAGCCTCCATGTCGGCCTCGAAATGCAGTGTCTCACTCACTGCATTAGCGACATGAGGATCCGACAGGATAGAATCATCGACCCTGATCACTCTGTTCATGTGATCAGTGGCTCGAGGATTCCACTCCGCGGCCTCCCCCCGAGGCGGAACGGGAGGGGGGGTCTGCTGTTGCTGTTGCTGTTGTTGCTGCTGCAGCTGTAGCTGTTGTCGGGGCTGCTGCTGTTGTTGCTGTTGTGGGGGAGCAGGCGGTAACCCACGATCCCTCCCGCTTTGAGGTTGAGCGGGAGATGCCCTGGGTCCTCGGCTGAGGCCGTCATGCCGATGCTTCACCCTCCTCTCTTCTTCCACCTGAGGATCCCGGTCTCGCACCTGACCCTGACCGGGAGCCCTCGAAGAATTGGCGGAACTGGTTCCTGCCGGAGTACCGCCGGTCGCCCCTCGGCCTCTCCCGGCTGCGAGGGATTGCCTCTGCCTAAGAAACCCCAAATTGATGCGTGGGGTGTTGGACATCGCTTCCTCGAGAGCGTCTTCGGCGTCCAAGGTTTGGAGAATTTGAAAATCCGGCCACAGGTCGCCTCCCGAAGTCCCCACCTCGGCGTCCGAAGGAGCAACGTCCTCTCTGACCCCGACCTCTGCAACTCCTTCTACCTCTCCCTCTGAAGCCCGATCCGGGTCTTCCTCCAAGTTCTGCTCGACCTCTAACCTCGCCGCCTGATCAAAGAGCTCTGACCACTGTGAAGGCTCGAAAGGTTGAGGGAGCTGTGAGAACTTCTTATACCCGGGGGTATAGTGCAGCAAATTATGGGCAGCTCGGCCAAATCCGTCGGCACCCGTGAAACTCCAAACCGTTGTTAAGTCGCCAAAATTGACCAGCGACCGAGGGGGTGGAGCTGTTTCCCGAGAAGGAATACCTGCACAACAAAAAAGATTGTCATAAACATGAGAAGTCCCAAGAAACAAATAAAAATACCCAAAGGAACCGACGTACTTGTCGTTCTCCATTCCCGAGGGCAAAATAGGTCATTGTACTCGGGACCGACACCCCTCTCCCAACATCCCTTGAAGATCAAGATGTCGTCCTTGTACCCCTTGTCCGAGTCAGGAAGATGGGTTACAAGGTACATAGAGGGGTCCCTGGCTTTGAGGTAGAAATGTTGGTGGGGCATGACTCTTAGGAGAGAGTAACAGAAAAGGAGGTCGTTGAGCCCAATATTCACCCCGAGGCGCCTATTGAGCTCTAGGACCCCCATAATTATCCGAAAGACGTTGAGGCAGCATTGCCCGGGGAAGAGACGGAAGCGAGACAGGAACTGAAGAAGCAGGGGGGGTAAAGGAAACCTAATGCCACCCTCTATGATGGCCTTGGTATAGAAAGGCATGGCATCCGTGGCCCCGAAGGTAGGAGAGTACAACAAAGGGTTAAAACCCACTACGTCCACGCTCGGAGGGATGCCATACTTCGCCCTGAACCTATCGATCTGTGCCTCGCCCGTCACCTTGTATTTCCCTGACCCCGAGGGACCAGCCGATGGATTCTCGGGAACAGGGCGACGACGAGGCATCTCTAAAAAGAAAGGGGAGGAAAAGGTGTTCTCTCTTGAAAACCCGAGGAAGTTCCCCGAGGGTTTAAATCGAGACGTACCGACCGGATGACACCACTGTTCAATCGGAAAGCAAGAAGGCTAGGGGGACGATAAAGAAGAAGGTTGTGAAACTCACCAGAAGACGTCGAAAACGGAGTTTTTCAGGAAAAACTTTGAAAATAACTCGCACCGGAAGGATCAGGAGTCAACAATGGGTTTTACTGACTGAGGTTTTAAGAGAAGATGCTGTCGACGATGGCTGAGGAAAACAAAAAACTCCGGCGAGCAGATCGGAAAAGGCGTATTCTGGGTCAGAGATCGGAATGGCAAAATGATAGAAACCGGAGAAGAACCCCCTTTATATAGGGGGGAAACTGTCATCATTGGGCGGGAGAACCAAAAACAGCGCATTTAATGCGCACGACATCCCAAGACGGGGAAAGCTGCTCGAGGCCATAATGAAGGACGGATGGCAGTTGGAAAAACCCTTCGTCTCCTGACAACGCGTGTCCTCGGTGTCAGAAGATCGAAGGCTGGGGGGCAGTTGATGGGACTCTTCTGAAAAGCCTACGATGAAGACACGTGTCCTCGGGGTTTTTAGAACAATGTTGCTCGGGTTCGAGCACCATCGGCAAGGCGTCCTCTCCCCGAGGTACCTCTCATATAGGATCACATATTCGGTACATTATACAAAGACATGTGTCCTCGGTCACCATGTACCTCGGGAACACACCACCCCTTGGTCCCCGAGGTGAGCCTTTCCTCGGCGCCGAGGGTCACTCCATCCTGGACGCTTCCCCTACTCCCGGAAAAAGCTACTGACAAAACTGGACATCAGCCTATGCCAGTATGGACTAGTCATCATGAGCTCTTCTTACACAAGTAATGTCAGAACGTGCTGGAATACCGACGTAACAGCCAATAAGGGATGGACGTGTGGCGAATAATGTCACATCCGAAGCAGACAAACCGCATGCCGCTGCTGGCACGCGACTTGGGAAAGCAAACAATTAATTACACCCTTCTGTTGACGAGACCGCATTTAATGCGGTAAGGTTCGGATATGAAAGGCAATAAATGCTCCTATTACAGAGCATTTATTGCATCCTTCCCGAAAGGAGCATATTGTACCGTCGGCGTCCCGACAACTCACCATTAATTGCTCGGGACCCCGAGCAGTCAATTAGAGAAGATATTCCTCATCAAATGATTACACACGCTACCTGTGCCTGATGATCACCTACTGACCACACTGACAGCAATCATGATCTTCTAAGGTATAAATACCCCTCCCAAAAGACAAAGCGGGTATGTAATCACAAACTCTCTACTACAAAAATATCCTTCTCAGTGTTTTCTCCTTCCTCTCTCTCATTCAAAGACTGACTAGACCGTCGGAGGGGATACGCCGGAAAACACTCCGGCGCCCTTCTAACTTGTTCTCTTTTGTCCCAGGAAATACCTTTCGCACGCACAGGATCGTTCCTCCTTTCCCAGGATCGTAAGCTGTTTCGAGCAGTGTGCTTGGCCACTCAATCGGCTCACCCAAAGTTCACCAGGGGAGAGATCTGTTCCCAATATTTTATATATATCATGCAGGATCAAGCCCGCACAAGTTGAATAAAATTTATTTAAAGCATCCAGGACCGAAGAGAATTAATGTCTGGCCCGTACTATTTTCTTTAAAAAAAACAAGAGCAAAAAAAATATGGGTATCCTATAAATTCATGTTAGTTTTTTTTTTTTGTAGAGCTTAGTTTGTATTTGATTCGGATGATGACTCGATCCGAAATAATGTTACGTGATTTTTTTAATAGAAAATTTTCCGGGGCTTAATTCATGGAGCGGAAGCGTGAAATCTCTACAATTTCGTGGACGTAGGCAAAATTACCGAATCACGTAAATACTGTTTTTTTGTGTATGTGATTGTTTTTCTTTAGAGTGCATTTTCTTTATTTTTGTTCCTAACAGATTTGTGAATTTCTTGCAAATTTCCTAACAATTCAAAAAATAGAGAATCTTTGAAAATAGAAACGCTATGAGAATTTAATTGAAGAACTAATCGTCCTGACTTATTAATTTCTCAAATTAAGGTAAAATAGTATTTTTCATTTGAAAACAAGTTGTGAAAGGCAATAATACCTAGACAATGGGTGATGACCATTGCTCACTAAAGATCATTGTCTAATATGGTCTTAATCTACTTGATGAGACCCTTGGCCATTTATTTTATAGCAATTGCCTCTCTTTGTTTCCTATCAATTGTAATGAGGATCTATTGACTTGTTCATGATGGATCTCCCCATGAGGCTCAAGTCCAAGTAGGATATGCTGTACAGTTTCAGACATTTAGGGTGGCAAAAGGAATTCCAAGGTGTTACTATCAGGATGAATATGATATCATCACTTAGATTTGATCAATTTATAAACACCAAAAAGAGTGAGTCATAACCTCAAATGTTTCACCTACCTCTACATACCAGCCGGCCCCTCTCTCTTTCCTACATACATTTTATATAATAGTGTCTTGATCTAAAAATCCAATTTATAATATAAACACTGCATAGCGACAATCCCGTGCCGATGCATGGAATTTATAGATCTCATCCTATCTTGTCCCATCCCACGATAATATTAACGTATTAAAAAAATATCTATGAATTTTGAGTACAATAATGATATGTGCACCACTTTGCTTATATTATTCAAGTGAAGGGTTGGTTATAAATAATTTTTTTTTTATTTACTACCTTTAAAGATTAATTTTTTTTTAATTTGTACCATCAATATATTAAAATTATTATAATGTGACCCTATAATTAATTTTTGTTACTTATTTCATCAAAAATCACTCCATTAACGTTGACAGAATAAATAACTAAAGCTATTGGAAGGGCCACCCTATGATAGTACAATATGAAAAATTTAATCTTTAAAAATAAAAAATAATTTTTTTTAAATCTTTTAGGATCCAAAATATAATTCACCGTAAATATAATACCAAAGAAGTAATTAATTTAGCATGGGACAACATTTTATTAGTCTTGAACTAGAGCAATTATTAAATGAGCAATGTTATAAAACTTAATTTAACTATTAGATTATTTGTGAGTTTTAATGTTAAATAAAATCTATCATTAATCCAATGATTATATTAAATTAGATCCATACATTAGATCCTCAAAGTATATCTAAATAATATTTTCATACATTATAATATCATAATTAGACATAAAAGAATAAAGTTTTTTTTTTCATCAAATCTTATCTAACATATGTTTTTTTTTTTTTTTAGTGATTTGCATCGTTCACATCCAATCACAGTGAAACCACTTTACCTTGGACCCTTGTTCTCATATTTTAATTCTCTTCACATCTATAAATAGATTTGTTTATTTAACTGTCAATAATGTCTAAGTGAGAAATTTTCTCTTTAATTTAATTAAAGCAAACTATCAACACTAAACTTAGTAACTTGAATCCAAATTATCGATTCGAACTCAGTAACCCGAGTTTACATCTATAAATGGATAGGTTCTTAGGAATGTTTTAAGCTTCAGTATTTCCTCTGGCAATATTCGGACGCTTAACTCTCCACATTCCAGACATGACTAAAGGCTTCAAGTTTCGATTTTCTCTTCCCTCTTTCCAATTCTGTCGTTCCAAGCAACCATCTGCTTTGCCAAATAGTCACTGGCCGCCGACAATCGGGTTCTCTCCTGTAAACCCTAAACCATTCGACATCGCTTATCCCAGCTTCCCAGACCCACCACCATCTCCGAATCACCCTTCTTTGAAACTCCAAGTTTCATCAAAGATCACACCACTCAAATGCGAAGGTCGATCAAAAGTACGTATACAAAAACAATACACGATCTCCGAGTTCATACATGAATCAACAAAGGCCAGTAAAAGAGAAAACAATCGGAAAATATATAAGTCACCGGTTTCCGATGAGTCTGATGACTACAGATGGCCGGTTACACCAACCAAAGACAAGAAGAAGAAAATCGAGAAAAACAGAACAAAGAAATCGAAAGGTAGTGTTTGCCTGAGCGTTTCATCGGCGGATAGTGGTTTGTTCAGCAGCGAAGATGGCGACAACAATAAAGAGACTGAAAGCCTAGTTTCGTCTTCCAGAAGCTTCGATTCTTCTTATGACTTCGGTTATTCATTAGAGACAATAACAGAGACCCCAATTAGTGGAGGTAGAAGAGCGAAAAAGAATAATCTCAAGGTTCGGAGACTGACACGTTATCCTTCAAACAGTTGGAAAAATTCTGAGAAGATTAAAAAAGCGGCGCCGGAAAGTGAATCTCCGGTGAAGAAGTCAGTTTTCAGGCGGATGATGCCGTGCACGGAGAACGGAAAGGTGCTGAATGAGAGCTTGGTGGTGGTGAAGAAATCGGAGGACCCATATGAGGATTTCAAGAGGTCAATGCTAGAGATGATATTAGAGAAAGAAATAGTGGAGTACAAGGATTTGGAGCAGCTCTTGCAGTGTTTTCTCTCTCTGAATTCGAGACAACATCAAGGGGTCATAGTTGAGGCGTTTACGGATATCTGGGAGGGCTTGTTCTGTGAATCCCCCAAATCTCAACGTGCTTCGTCAACTGGTGTTTAAGGAGGTAATATTCCCTACAAAAGTGATACCTTACTAATGACACAATATTACCGTTGTAATAAATGTTTTCTCAATGCTAAAGGTTAAATAAAGTAAAAAGGAATTAATTGTAAGTGTGATTCTAATATATGTTCCTTGTTATTCTGTTTGTGGTTGATTTTATCGGAGAAATGCTATTTGAATGTAGTTTGTTATTTTACAGCACTATCTTGGCTATATAAGGATTGTGTGCATAGTAGAAATATGAAGGATGTGGAAGTAATCATGAGAGGAATAGAGAGGAAGTGATTGTTTGGATTTCTACCAACCAGCAGAAGTTAATCATGAAAGTAAAATGGTTTTTTGGAAATTTGGATTACAAAGCTACAATACAAAAATGGAATCAATAGGATACACTTTTAAGGCTGGAAGTAGAACAATGACAAATGTACACCCGTTTACATCGTAGAAACCTGCCTTTCCAAAACAGGAGTAAGATGACCCTATCACTTACCTCTCTCAGATCCCATTAAAGGAAAGAGATTTATGTTGTGGGTAAAACTAGAATACCAAGACTATAATGTACAATCAATGCCACAAAATGATCTAGCTTCTGATTCCTGATTTTCATGTTTGGGCTCTTGAGAAACCATGCTATCCTCAAAAACCTTGATATGGCAAAGTGTTCCACCAGCTTCGTCAGCAAAAGTAATCTTATTTCTCTCTTTGTGGATGACATCTTTAGAATCAGCAGCACCATTCCCAGTTAATCTCTGTTGGTGACAAAAGAAAATGTCATCAAAATGAGAAATACTGCTACAAACCATACCCAATAGATCAAACATTCTGTATCTCCAACCCAAGACCGGATAAAAAGAGAAACAAACCATGATTTTACAGAAACGGTTGCAATCCCTTGTCATCATGGATAGCCATCTTCTTGCTGATTCTTCAGCTTTTGTTGCATTCTTGATGGCTGTTTTCACCTGTCAAAGTATCAGATTTACCATTAGACTATTTATCAAATATCTGTACAAGTCCATAAAACATAAGAACATACTACTAAATCTGCAGCAATGCCTGTGCATGATTGCAAACACTCGTCTAGAAGACCCATGACAAACTGTATGTTAAATTCAAAAAGAAAAATGGTATAGCATCAACATCTAATAAACCTCAAGCCAGAAAGGTTATGAGCAAGAAACACAAAAAACATGAAGACAATTAAAATATTGCATGCGATATAAATCAAACGTGTTAAAAATATGGTCGAGTATCCCAGAGGCATGCTGCATGTCAGTGAAAATTGCAAGTCATGGGCACCAAACAAAGAACTAAGTTTCTCTAAACAGATACACTCAAATTTGTTTTTCCTAATGCAATCTTGGGCTATCCAACAACCAGTCCTACGCCAACAGAAGCATAAGTCAGTTATAATAACTAAAACTGCATAAAGCAAATATTCAACATTCCCCAATTAAAACTGCACAACATAGGATAAGAGTACCGAGAAAAAGCTTCTGATACATTTATGTAGGCAAGAAAAGAAAAGGTCATCCAACTTCAAGTGGAAAAATAGAATGTACATTTTGTGGGGTAAATGTTACCAGCAGTTGGTAGGTCCAATCCAGATAGAAAACAATCAAAGGGACTGACTATTGTTTCAATTATAGAAATAGATAGATGGTGCTATAATTTTTACGTTTTGATACTCAGTGTCCTATATTTGTATCACACAGTCAGAAGATGGAGTGAGGTAAAGGTAATTTGAGTGCAATGAATCCCACTCAGAAATGGGAGTAAAACAGTACAAAGTTTGTAGATGAACAGAAAAGTTCAAAGAAGTCATAGGTACAGCCAACGATGCTCAAGGAGAACATGAACTTATGGTTGCACTGCTTTGCCACGTATATTACACCACCAAAACAGGATTAGAATACAGCAAAAAGGAATTCAGTGTTCAAATTTAGCCTTTCACAGAATATATGGTACAAATATAAAATAACTAACAAGTCATGAATACTTGAAGAAGAATCTCGTGATATTTAAAAAGAGCATGCATTAGTTAAACTGAATATAGCGTCTGAAAATTTAAAATCAGTACTTTCATGCTTTGCTTAACTAGAGAATGCATCACTATTGCCTGGATCTTTAACAAGTCACATACCTCATCAGCATCGTTTTTCAAGAGCGTGCTGCGGTATCCTTCATAGAGCAATTTTTCTTCTACGATGTCCTTCATGGAATTCAATTCCTTCATAAGCTTCATTGCAAGAGCTTCCATGTCATACATCTGCCGCTGTGAGAATGCAATAGAACTCTCAGAACAATCTTGAATAGAGGTGCATGAAGTGCTAAGACGAGGTAGCGAACGTGAAAGGCGGGGACCCTCAAGACTGCCTTTAAGTGGAGAGCCTTTTTTGGGTGGAGAACCTTTTCTGTTATTCTTCAGTTTCTTAAGCATCCGCTTGGGGATTGCAGGGAAGTTCATCCGGTTGACCTGAACAGGCCCTTCAGGATTTATAGATAATTCAGACCTGTGAATATCTGATCCAGTTGGAGAAGCCTTATTTTTAGTATCTTTGCCAAACAATAGTTTCCCCTTGCTTTCTGAAACAATTACAAACCAAGAAAAAACAATTAAGAGGTAACATAAAAGATAATAAGAGCCATTCCAACAAGACTTAAGCTAGAGCACAGAATGGGTGAAGACAATGCAAAGTATCCAGAATCTCAAATCAGAGAGAAGGAATAATTCTTTTTAATTATCGAATATACTCACACAACAGAAAAGAGAAGGGAAAAAAAAAAGGCAAATTGCAAAGGTTACGCAATCAAAATCTACATTCTTCAAGTGCATGAAAGAGGCATGTTTTGAAAACTGATTAATAAAAAAGGAGACGAAAGAAAAAGGTACGAACAACGTCATTTCATATACAACCGATTGCTGTAGGAGTGTGCTGCAATTATATCCATTAGCACCACATGTACAACTCTTACAACGGGTGCAACACACAACTGTACACGTCAACAGACTCCACAATTATCAATCATAGTCATTTATTTTTGTCTTGGGCAGTAAAAGGAGTACAATATCATGCATATAAGCATGTTCTTTCAAAACTGGCCTATGCTCTGGTGGTCATCTGATAAGACTATCACCAAGGCATACCAAGCAACAAACTGTTTTTTGTTGACACCTTGAATGGGTGGTCACTGCATACAATATGTTGTGAAGAACCCACAACTCAAAATCAAACAGGGATTTACTTACTGTAATTGTCAACATCGTCATACAGCTCTATGGAATTCAAAGCCAGGCACAATCTTCCTTGAGAAGTTGGAGAAATAGCCTGAAAAGTGCAGCCACTTTCTGATAAACTCTCAAAGAAAAAAAAAACAAAGTCAAATCCACAATTAACAGAAAACTATTATTTTACCTTTCTAGTTGAAAGGAGTCTCTCAGGAGATTGCCGCTGCTGCTCCGTGAATCGATAGTTCTTGATATCTGATGTTGAAAGCTCATCAGTGACATCACAAGGATGGCTCCAAGTGGAGGAATTCCTTCCATCGTCAGCACTGATAGACACTGAAGGCTGATTCTCATCTGTGGTAGCATCATCCTCTGAGACAACCAATTGGTTATCAGGGTCTAAACAACATACTTCAGCATCATCTATTGTAGATATTATAGGCTGCTTATCCTCAGTTGTTGGTGAATCATCTTCCATGGAAACCAAATCATTATCAGGACTCGAGCAAGGATGGGAATTCGAAGATGAGCTACAGTTACTGTTAGGAGTCAGAGAACTGTTTTCTAGATTTGGAGGCAAATCTACCTTAACTTTACCACCAAATATGAATAAATGCCCTCCATAACTCAGTTCTTCACAACCAAGGGTATTATCAATCCCCATTCCAGGAATTTGAACTCCATAATCACTGCTGCTCTGCCTTGAGATATTGTGCAGATGGGAAAAACTTTGGGAGCTATTAAACATATCTGAACTTTGATCCTTGGAAGGAGAAATTGATTCCAGGAAGCTTTCCCGGGAAAGTGTATGCTTGATACCTTCTTCTGTCATAAATTCTGATACAGGCAAAGCTGAGGACTGTTGGCAGCTCTTTTCTTGATTACTAATCTCCATGATCTCCCCGTCGATCGGAGTGAAAAGAGAAGTGGACCCAACTTGATTCAGATGATCATATGAAATTTCAGAAATACCACAGTTTTGGCATTCTTCAGCAAATAATATTTGTTCCCTCTTTTCTATCACGCATTCAACTGTCTTGGGAATTTTACCAGATACTGCTTCACAAGAACCCGCTTGCTTGACGTGACTAATAGAGGGATCATCAGAAAAAGAAATCATGTTTTGACAATCTGCAGATTCAGGTCCAGGAACCTCAGTTTTGATGGGACTAAGTGCAAATAAATCCCCACTGTATGGGAGGGAACCTTCAGTCTCTAGAATCTGTTCGGTTTTAACCAGAAATGAAGTTTTAGATGTACTGACACTTATGTTGGTGGACTTCTGTCTAGCCTTTGAGTTCTTTGACTGCTTCAATTTCCAACTACTCAGGGGCAATTCTAGATCAAATTCATCTTCTACAGGTTCCTGCTTCGGAGTCAAACCAACATAACTTGAAAATTTTCTTTTCCTTGTTTTGCATCTCTCCTTAAGCTGTTCCAGTGTCATTTTTCCAAAGACATGCTCATCTGAGTCACTTGCTTTTTCATCCGCACTGTCACTGCAGTTAAACTCATTAGTCTCCAGGTGTTTTTCCTTTGTTCTTCTATCTACCATGAGCAAACATGGGCTTTCCATCTTGAACCTGTCATAGTGAAAAACTTCATCATACCTATCTTGCAATAGTGTAGATGGTTTTCCAAGATTTGTGGCATCATCAGATTCATATATATCCCTCAATTTTCTGAACACAACAGCTGGTTTTCCACAAAAATCCACATTGCGAATTTTTACCACCAAACCATCCCTTATGGCCTGGATAAAATGTAAATTACTGCAACTCCTTAGCTCCATTATCTGATAACAGAACTTATAAACTGCTATCTCATGGATACAAGATGGTGGAAAAATGCTACGTTGATAGCAGCAAATTAAATTATGCTCTAAACAGGGTATGGACAATATGGCACCACGTCTGATCAGAAACTGGCACAAAGAACATGTTAGCCTTGTTACTTCAGATGGAATCAAAGAACATTTATCTGACAATCATCAAACAGAAACTACAGAAATAAGCAAGCACACAGACATGTTTATTGATGGTCAGAGTTTAGCACCATATATCATATCCAGGTATAGCACTTCATCCTGCCAGTGATAAAATGTCCAATTACACATAGACAACAAAAGGGATATATGCAGAAGAAAAAGTTGGAGATGACATTGAGGAAGCAAAGTGGGGAAGCATAATTAATTTCTCAGATAGTGGCATATATATCTCCCAAAGTCCAAACAAAGAGAGTGCATACACCCCAAATTTTAAAACTTCTGGGGAATCTTCTTCATTATTACCATCACCATCCAAGCCTTACTTACTTCCCTCCAGGCAGGACAATTAGACTTCTCACTTGCTCCATAATCTCATATATGCACCCTTTTCCATTATTAACGACTAATGTTGTTGAGCATGATTTGATCAAGCATCCCAGTCATCCCCCTCAACATCGTATGAAAAAAAATGTGGTGCAAACACAACCTACTGGAATAGTAGAACTACTCTTCTATGACATACTTTGTTCTAATGTTGCATTCCCATAATTAACACCATGCTGAAAAGCATCACCATTTTGGCTACTTTTTCATGTTTTCAACTATATCTAGTTAACTTGCATTTTTTTCTTTCCCTGTATGCTGCACAGAAAACATCACTGATCATGATTGTGTTTGTCCACTATTAAAGAATATCTTTGCTTTGATGAATCTATCCCCAACAAAAATTTCCACATATGCTCATAGTGAAATTTGGAGACAGGCGTCCAAAAACCTAATGTCTATGGAATATTGTAAGCTCATCAATCTATTATTACATGCTCGCAAAAAACAGAAATTGAGCATTTTGATGGATCATCAAAACATGCTAATATGAACTGTAAAGTGGAAATTTTTGTTTAATTTTTGAATGTCTACTTGGATAAACTTTTGGAAAGAAAAAAATACACCAAGAAGAAAAATTGTCACCAATTTGTAGGCACTACAACATTATCAGAATCCTACAACTCCTGCAATGTTGTTTCGTGCAATTGCACATATCCTATTATCCCGTGAATATATTGAAGCCTTTTCGGGCACCCTTAGATGGAATCATTTGGCCATACCTCTTTAAAATGCATGGTTTTCCGTTAAAGTTGAATCATGAATAACGGTGCTAATGAATGAATACCCAAATATTATAAGTTTTTAGATCATTAAATTGTACCATCTTTCCAAAATCTTGACTTTGGATAGTGCATACAATTAAACAATAACCTTTTAATCTTAACCAAAAATATATGCTTATGTGTAAAATTGAATACTGAAACCTTTAAGGATGCAACAATAAAAAACAACGTTAATAACAGAGCAATACTATCATTTGACCAAATCTTTTATACAGTCGTGGGATGCCAGAAAATCATAGAATTGCATTATAGTCACATGATAGCAACTTCGTCCATTAAAGCTCGCAAGCCAAGGTTAACCCAATTGATATGTATCATAATTGCAATACGCGTAAAAAAAATAGAATTGGGAAACTCCTATTAAACCCCCAATGATTGAATTTCAGAACTAACAACCTTACGAAACTCTCATTTCCTACGAAAATTTGGGACTAGGTCTATCGACTCGGACAAATAACATACAAATAGAAGGAAAAGTTAGAACTACAACCCTGATCACGTAGATCTCAAACAGACCACCATTAAGTCAGCGAGTCAGGATTATTAAAAAGAAAACATAAGCTAGACGATGAAACAGAGATGTCACGGATAAGAATAATCACAAGAACAAACTCACATTGATCAGACTTGAATCTGTATCCTCTGATACACAAGGATAGCGCGAGGCAGAGATAGATGTCGATGAGCCAGAGGGGTGTGGTGTGTGGGGGATGGTGAAATATATGGGAATAGATCTGGCGCCAATTGCCTTGGCGGGAAGTAGGGTTTGTTTTCCAAATGGTGCGGTCATTATTTCGATTTTTATGTACAAGTGTCTCCTACATGGCTCTGCAAGAGGCCCGTGGTCCACGGGTTTGGTCCGTTAGTCTGACGATCCATTCAATTACGGACCAACCCTAGCCCATTAAATTACCTTTGTAATATTATTTAGATTTAATGTGTAATTTGTTGACATAATAAATTATAATTATTATATTAATAGAAAATTTCAAAGAGTATATGAGTGATTAAATGAATAAATTAAGTTTAAATGACATTGCTCTTTTTATAAATTTTATATTTGACGTAAAATTTTTAATTAATTATGTTAACAGAGTTAGTTGTGCATTTTAGTTAAAAAATCACAAGAGTTAAGTGCTATTTTCAAACCTCATAGAGATAATGTGCAAATTGTGTAAATCATGGGGAGATAAGCTCAAATTTCTACCAAAAAAAATAGCCAACAAAATTATGTTAAGTTACTAAAATACCTAGAATTCTTTACTTATTTTCTTGGGTCAACTATAAATTATTCCCTCTAAGTTTAGGTTTGCTGTAATTAACTCCATTTGATTTTAATTTTGACATGTTACCCCCTCGATGTTTGAACATTTCTCAATTAACTCCCACCGTTAAATTTGAAATTTTATGTCCTTTTAATTCATCTGATCTTCTTGGTTAAATTATACTCAAGACATTTTAAATTTTGTTAAAGACCTTTCAAGTATGAAAAATAGCACGACGCTCCCTTGAAGTTTGGTGTCACACAAGCCCCAGCGGTTATGATCCGTTTGAAAAGTCATTCAACTTCAATTACACCACAGCATATTTTAAACACAAAATTCCCAAACAACCCAAGCATGATGTCCCACTTAAAAACCTAAGCTACCACGAAAACCCAATAGTTTTAAAATTTTCATAAAACCCCCCAACAAATCTAGTAGTTAAGTTGATTCACCTCATTAATCAAATAATTAACATCATAGACTTAAATCAATCAAATTACCTACAAAATAAATCAAACAAGTAAAAAAGTATTTGACCATTTATGTAAGAGCATCTTCAACTGAGACCTACATTCTTACTCAAATTTGAGTTAAAAAAAAATTAAAAAATTCGATTTGATATAGACCTCTGCAATAGACAAATTATTTTTTAAAAGAAGATAAATTTAAATTTAGATGAGGATAAATCTAAATTTAAAAGAGGATAAATTATGACAATTTGATCTTTAAAAGAGAGTGTAATATTACCATTAAAGATTTAGGTTTAAAAAATGGTCTCCTTTAATTTTAGTTTTAAAAATTGTTTATCTTCATTTGGTATGGATATAAGTCTAGCATTAAAGATGATTTAAAAAAAAATAAAATTCAAAAGGGTAAAGATTGGAGATGGTTTAAAGACCATTAATTTCGTTAAGTGAAAATCTATAATTGAACCCGTTTATTAAGTCATCAATTAGCTAATTAACCCTAGTAATAAACTCCACTAATTAAGTAATTGACCCCTTAATTAAACCATTAATTTCGTTGAGTGAAACCATCTATCAAAGCTAATTACTCAAGGAAATTAGGTTAACCAACCCTACCCAATCTATCACTGACTCCACCATCGACTTTAACGCAAACAGTGCCACCTCCACCACCAAAGCGTCACCTACTTCTTTCAAAACAAACTGTTAAATCATCTCTATCCAAGGTAATTTGAAATCTAAAGTGATAACATTAAATGAGACATTTTTTTATATTTTTAATTTATTGTGTGAGAGAGTGCCAATGCTACAGAGAAAAATATTTTAACTTTTGTTTTTGATTTTTTACAGGAGAAATAATTTAATTTCAAATTTTTTACTTATTTTTATACGGAGAGAGAATGATTAAGGGCAAATATGAGTTAATTTTAAAATATTTTTTATTTTTTCAACTTATAATTTTTTGGTTTATAATGTTATGTATTGAATCATAAATCTAAATTATTACAATAAAAATTTTGATTGTATTTAATTTTTATGGGTAATTTTTTTAGGTTTTAAAATTTAATTTTTTTTTTTTGGGTTAACAACATATCTAAAATTATAAAATCTTCTAAAAACTTGAAAGCTAAAGTCCAAGGTTTTTTTTAATAATGTTGAGCCGCTCCTGCCTCTGCTATTACACTAACCCCTACAGCCACAAACAAAACATTTCTCCCCCACCATAACACCTATCTCCCTCCCCCATAACCTAAATGAACAGAACCACAACCTAGCAATTCCATCTCTCCCTCAAATATATACCTTCACCAGGTTCTGCCACTAGCATCATCCATCCGATGAGTTATGCGTCAAGAATCGCTTGCCCTATGGGTCGGGTTCGTACAAGTTAGATCTGTGTGTGATATTTGGTTTGGGTTTGGGTTGATTTTTATCCGGGGTAACATAGTTATTTTGCAGATTCTGTTAGGTTTCTTAGTTGACTGTTACTGACAGGGGTGCCAGTGTAGTTTTC
>CAUOFW020007070.1:0-22130 GCA_963454935.2 Ilex paraguariensis | reverse complement strand
GAATATCCAAAAGCTTCTCTATATCAAAACTCCCCAATTTTCACCGGGATAACCAACATTTTTCACCTCTTCTTAAGATCAAAACCACGTTTGAACGCCATGCCTAGGGTGAAGCTCCCTGCCAGGCGCACTCCACCAGTGAATCAAGAACCAAAATTTGTAGAAGAAGCCATTCAAGAAGGTGAAGGGAAACAAAGAAGAAAGAGATATGATCGTACTAGATTTCCCAGCGCCCTTAAGGCTGAGAGGTATGAAAACTTTTTCCAAAATCATGTTGTGGTTTGTGAACATGATGTAGTAATTTCTGATTTTGCTGAGTTGGGTCTATTGGAAGAGATGGAAAGGAGGGAATGGCTGTGGCATTTGAGAAATGGCAGAGACGCCGTTGTTGACTTGGTGAGAGAGTTCTACTCCAACGCCAAGATCATCAACGGCGCAATCCGAACATATGTTCGAGGCATCCACATCAATGTGGATGAGGGATGTCTTTTGGAGGTGAGAAAAGACATGCCTCGGGTACAAAACCCAGTGTACCCACCCAAGAAAAATGTGCTGTTGAATATTGTTGGAAGAGAATTGACAGGGCAGGCTAATTTTTCATGGGGAGGGAGAAAATTTTTGAAACAAGGGGAGTTTACTAACAAGTCAAGATGCTTAATTTGATTGCGGTGGCGAACCTCGCGCCAATAGGAAGAAAAATGAGATTTTGCCCGAGATGGCACGATTGCTCTATGCACTAGGGCAAGGGCATAGCATCAACCTCCCCTCGATGGTTTTGAATGAGATGAAGAAGGGGTGCGACGCAAAGAGGAGTGCACTCCCATTTGGCACACTTGTGACGGAGATTTGCACCAAAAATGGAGTGAGGGTGAGGCCAGAAATGAATATCCAAAAGCTAATGAGACCACTGAATAAAAGGTCATTCAAAAGAAACTTAGGACATAGTGGTGCCTGGATGGCTAGGCAAGAAGTGCACCCTCCTCAGGGAATAGATGAGGTGCAAGAGGAGTTGGATACCAAAGAAGAAAGAGAAATGGAGACAGAGAGAGAGCAGCCAGATCAAGCAGGCCCCAGCACGACCACCTGACGATCTCTATGAGACATCATGCTTAGAATTGAAGCTAAGCAGGATGAGATCTTGAGACTTTTGAGGGGTGGAGCTGGTAGTGCTGGTGGTGCTGAGGGAGATCGAGGAGAGGATTGATTATTTCTGTTCTTGAGGAGGAGTAGTTGATTTCTGTTCTGAGTTGCTTGTTGTTTGTTGATTCTTCTTTGAATAGTTTTTGGGAGATTTCTATACCGTTGTGAAAAATTTTCTTTTGATAATTCTTGTGGATGTTTTGTGAGTATTGTGGACACTTGTAGATGATTGTGGATAGTTGAAGTGATATTTTGAATGGATGAATTGTATCATTGACATTACTGGAAACGAGTATCTTTTATCCAATGAATGATTCAGTTTATCACTTTTATTTGTTTAAAATGCATGTATAGGGTTAGCACTCTAATTCTTGTTAATAACAAAACACATGTGGATGTTAAGATTACTTGTGAAAATGACTAAGCACATGATCGGTTTGACACTTAAACTTAACACCCATGACTTAAAACCTTAATTTTTGGAACAGTGGTGCTATCTTTATGCTTAAATTGTCAAATGTACATAAGTATTTGTTATTCTTAAAGTACAAGGTGATCAGACTCGAAAATGGAATCGTTATATAACTAACATTCCTTGGAACACCCACCATGACCAGTGGAGACGACAAAGAAAACCATGGTAAGTCTTGAGCGTTACACTGCTTTTTGAGAGGATACAATTACTCAAAGTAAGTTCTTTCACTTCTGATCTCTTTCAATAATCTCATTAAACTTGATTTGATCGATGCAACTAAAGTGATCTATTTGTCATAACCCACAGGGAACTTTTGCATACATACATATGCACATACTTGAGAAAGGATCTTAGGCCATCTTTGGATCGACTTTGAGCCTTAGCTAATTCTTTTACAAAAGCCTAACCCTAGTTAGCCATGATTGAGCCTCAAATAAATGAATTCTTTTTCGCCCGTGTAATGACCAAAGCCACAAAAGCACACATTTACCATACCCTGTTATCGAATTTCTTGCACCCTTTTGCAAATCAATATGAAAACAGAAAGACAAGAAAAATAGTAAATGGTGGCTACTGTTCAAAACAAGGAAATTCAGTGGAAGCAGCCAAAAGAGAAAAGACACTGTGAGCCAAGGAATTACCAAGAAAGTGAAAAATGGGAAAAATGAAAGAAAGAAATCTCATCCTCAGGCAAAGTGTCAAAAAGTTAGAAAGAGGTGTGCTTTACTGCATAAAAAGATAGCTTTTGATCACTTTGACGTCATTTCATTAGCCACTGACCTCTGGCCCCATTACAACCTACAAAAAGCCCTAGGTGATCTCAAGTGTGATGCATATGTGTATTATCTACTACAAGTGGGGTGTGTTAACTAGAATCTCTTTATTTGCATCAATATTCATTCATGAGATTATGCCAAGGTTAAAATCGATTTCCTCAAAACCTCACTCTTATACCGATGATGCATGAGATTTTTTTCGACTGGCCATCTTCTAATCACATGCTACCTATGAGAGATACGTCACTATAATCGGAGGGATTTGTTTTGCTGAGGGCATTCCTAGAGAGACTTGTGTAATCAAAGCTAGCCATGGAAGGTGGAAAAAGGGAATGATTGTTACATAACAACTTTGGTTTCCAATATGACCATCCTATTACTCAGAGAATCTCAAATACAAATGCAACAGGTGCAAATTTTTGCATAAAGAGAGTATCAATGGAAGAGAAATGTAGGTAATAACTCACGATTGAGGGTTGAGTGTCCCAACGACCATGATGCTAATTCATTTTTTAGTCAGTAATCTTGCACACACATTTGTTCGATTGAAGTTTGTGGGTAGCTTCACTGAAAATTCTCACGACACAACACTCGTCCACTAGGGTAAACCTAGCGATTCAATGGCTTGTTGCATAAGCTAAATGCAACCGGATGACCAACAAAAAAGGCATTAGGAATATATTTACCTTTCCTTTTCATTGTATTACTAGAGACTAGCAATATTTAGGTTGGAGGGTGTGATTCGTGCGTAAAGTTAACAAATTTTACTATGTCTTTTTGGACTAATTGTGCTTTGATGGAGTTTAAGTAGTGACATTTCAGGTCCTAAAGTGAACAAAGTCCCAAGAACAACAAAAATCACTCTTGAATGTAACACCAACACAAAAGGGAGCAAAAATGCAAAAGGTTGGAACAAAGCAAGGACGTTCGAACATCAACCCACGTTTGAACGTCATCTAAAACCTTGCCAAGACCAGCTGCTAAGACATGGCGTGTTGCATTCAACAAAGGGAAATGTTGAGGTACTTGAGTACCACATTCGAATGCCACTCCACGTTCGAATGTCCTCTGGATTCCTAAAAAGACTACACCATTGGAACCTGGCATGTTGCAGTAAGAGAGAAGAACCAGAAGCACTTGAGTACAACGTTCGAACATCACTCCACGTTCCAACGTTGTCTTGAGTGACTGAGTGTACAGTCAATGATATCAAGACATATGGAAGTGACTAAGTCAGAGACTAAGTCAGAGATCAAGTCAGTGACCACAGGTCACTTGAGTGGAAGAAAGATGAAGTTCGAACGCCTTCAAAGCAAAGGCAGACTTGACGTTCGAATGCCAGATAACGTTCAAACGCCCCCTGCAGACTGCCTGCAAAATAGTTGATTCCCATGGGCAGCAAATACTATTCACTCATCCTCACCTATCTCCTACCTCCCCCTCCTCTTCCTTGCCTATAAATACTCCCTTGTTGGGAGCTTAAAAGGCATTCTTCCTCTTGTATAGTAAATAGGGGAGCAATCTTTATTCTTGTAAGAATGTTTAGTAATCTAGTTCTTAAATACTTCATATTTATGCTTTCATTTTCCATTTATATCAACCATGTTGGAGGCTTAGACTTCCCTTGTAGTTGAGGTCTTTCATTTACTTATGCTAAGTCTTTACATTTATGTTATGACAACCATGATGGAGGTTTAGACTCCCTTTGTAGTTGTACTTGCTTTTACTTACAAAGTATCAAGAGAGGTAGTTAATCTTTTGGTTGTGGTGGAAACCCTCCAAAAGCAACTAGCTTTCTTCTACTTTTCTTGTTCATGTATATCACTTCCATTACTTGAGCATCCTTCTTTATTAGTAGAGTGAAACTCTTCCACTTTTCTAGAGCTTTACCAAAGTCGTGAAGGGTGGGACGTGATTCACTTATTCTTCGTTGAAGATTACCTTTTTGTTTATTATACTCTCACTAAGTAGCTCTTCCACTTGGAGGGATGAGTATCACTCACTTGTCTAGCATGACCAAAGCCATGACGAGTGAGTAGTTCCTCATTCACTCTTTAGTAAGAAGTGATGAATATGTAAAAATTACCCAGAAGTTATGTTTGTGCAACTCCTTTATGCTTTAATGAATTATATTCCACTTGTTCATTGGATGATTGAATGCATCCAGAAAAGCTAAGGTACTTTGTATAACCAAAGGTTCCTTCTATGATACGGATGACTCCTGCATAGAAAGACCCAGTGGTTCAAGGCAAGCACCCCGGCTAGCTCTTTATGACATCTTTTCAATCTCCAATATTATTGCGTTTTCTTCAAAGAATGGACCATTAATGTCATGGTTGGAGACCTTGTAGAAACACTTGCTTGTTTGTAGACGGGTTAAGTCTCAGCACAGACAATTCTTGTAAAATTTTAGAAAGGCATCGGAATCATGTGCTTAATCCTTACAGTCCATCTTTATCCTTCGATTAACTTGTTGTTGACACGGGAGTTAATTGAGTTATAAAGCACAAACATAATAAACCGGATAATCAATTACATGTTCTAATCCTCAAGCTAAAGGATGGCTATTACATTTTGAGAATCTTATATTTTGTCTAGAAAACTCTTGAAAAGAATCTTCTATTCTAATCAAGAAAACCTCACCACTACAAACACGCGAAATTTCCAAAAGTTACTTGGTCTCTATTTTTGCTGACTTCAAAACACCAATCATAGCTCCCTATGGATTCGACTCTGGACTTCACCAGATTATTACTACAGCTTGACCGCCTGCACTTGGGTGTACACATTTCGGATCAAACCACTATGCAAATGATCACTTCAACTTCCCTTAAAGTCCAACACACAAGCACGTAACATATCCTCCAAAATTTGTATCACCCTCTCGGATTGGCCATCTGTTTGAGGATGAAAGGCGGTGTTAAAATGTAACCCTATCCCCATAGCTCGTTGTAGACTTTGCCAGAATTGCACCACAAACTGAAAATCACGATCCGAAACGATAGAGAGTGGAACTCCATGTAATCTAACAATCTCACGGATATAAAGCTTGCTAAAGGTCTCTAAGGAGTCAGTGGTCTTCAAACTCAAGAAATGAGGGGACTTCGTGAGTCTATCAATAATGACCTATACAACATTATGCCCACGTGAAGTCCGGGAAAAACCAGACACAAAATCCATGGTGATGTGATCCCACTTCCACTTTGGGATAGGCAAAGACTGTAGTAATCCTCTGGACTTTTGATGCTCCACCTTCAGTTATTGACACACCACGCACTTTGCAACATACTTAGTCACGTCTTGTTTCATCCCTTTCCACCAATATTGACGCTTCATGTCTCTATACATCTTGGAACTTCCTTGATGTATGGAAAATTTTGAATGATGGCACTCAGCCGATACTTCTTCCCTACTTGGTCATTCTTTAGTACACATAGTCGTCCATGAAACTGTAACTCATCATTATGTATTGACCAGTTCTCAATCATCTCATTCCTCTCCAATCTACCCCAGATAGCTCCCAACTCAGTATCTAATCGTTGCAACTCCACAATCCTTTGTCGTAGAATTGGTTGAGCTACAAGATTAAATAAACATGGTCGATGCTCCTGTCTATTCACTAATAGATCAAACTCCTCCAAAACATCAATCATCTTCCACCTATGAATAATAAGAACATTGATTTCACCCCGAGACTTTCTACTAAGTGCATCTGCTACTACATTAGCCTTCCCTGGATGGTAGTTGAGTGTGAAATCATAGTCTTCTAGATATTCAATCCACCTTCTTTGCCAAAGATTTAAGTCTTTTTGTGTGAAGATATACTTGAGGCTCTTATGATCTGAAAACACTTGAAACTTTTCTCCATAAAGGTAACACCTCCACAACTTAAGAGCAAAAACCACAGCGGCAAGCTCCAAGTCATGAGTATGATAGTTCTGCTCATGAATCTTGAGTTGCCTCGAGCCATAAGCAACTACCTTACCTCCTTGCATTAGCACACATCCCAAGCCTCGTAACAAAGCATCGATATACACATCGTATCCCTCCCCACTGCTCAGAATAATGAGGACAGGTGTTGTTGTCAACTTCTCCTTCAACATGCGAAAGGCTAGTTCACACAATTAAGTCCACAAGAATTTTTCTCCCTTCTTTGTAAGGCGTGTTATTGGCATTGCTAGCTTGGAGAACCCTTCCACAAACCTCTGGTAGTAGCCTACTAAGCCCAGGAAACTACATACTTTGGTCACATTCCTCGGTGGTTCCCATTTCATCATGGCTTCAATCTTTGCGAGGTCAACAGCTATCCCTTGTTCGGACACAACATGACCAAGGAATTTCACTTCCTTCATCCAGAACTCACATTTACTCATCTTAGCATATAACTTATGCTTTCTAAAGGTTTGAAGCACTACTGAAAGATGGTGTTCATGTTCCCTTTGTGTCCATGAATAGATTAATATGTCATCAATAAACAAAATGACAAATTGATCTAGATATGACCAAAATATTCTGTGCATCAAATCCATGAAAGCTGCAGGAGCATTAGTGATGGGGATCATGTAGGAATAGGATAGATATTATATATTAATTGTGATGGTTATTTAGATACTTTTAATATTTATCTTTTAATTAATTTCTTTTAACTTTTAAGGGTTTAGTTGTCATTTTGATTATTTATTTATTTTAGGGTTTGTGATCTCCTTATATATATATAGGATTTGTGAACTCCTTATATATATAGGGGATACATATTTGTTGTGAGACTAGACTTTGATTATTATTAATTATTGATATTGAATCATTTTTCCTCAAATGCTCTTTGTTCTCATCCCCTTCTTTTTTTTTTTCTCATCCCCTTCTTCTTCCCTTCTCATCTCTAATTCTTTCTTAATACAATCTACATCATTTTGGTATCAGAGCCCAACTTCAATTTACACAAAAAAAAAAATATTGTTCACTATTCTCCGAAATCACTGTTAACGCGCTGTTCGTGTACACTGTTCACCCATGCACTATTTATCAGTACACTGTTCATTGAAAACACTGTTCATCAGTTAAAAAAATAGCCAAAAAAAAAAAACTGTCTCCAGCAGATTCAAAAAATTGCAGGAACATCCCAACTATTCCAGAAATTATAGAAACACCCTAGGAAGTTCCAAAAGTTGCAGAACCACCATCAGAAGTTCGAAAAATTATAGAATCTTCCCCCATAAATTTTAGAATTACAGAAACATCACCCTAGAAGTTGCAAAAATTATAGAATCTTTCCCCCAGTAGTTCCAAAATTACAAAAACATCCCCAATAGATTCATAAAATTGCAGAATCATCCCAAAAAATTTCAAAATTTTCTCTTGATTATGGTATGCATACTCCCATAGAATTTGAGACTAATATTTTTATTAATTGAAAAATTAAAGAATTTGCAAAGGATCCAAAACATATTTTCTTCTATTTAAACTTTCTTGAAATTGTCAATTGCATTCTTGAATTTGTTCTTGTATCATTATTATCTTTCAAGAGTCACTCATGAGCTCCTCTAATGCACGTGTTTCAAGAGTCTCTCGTCGAGGTCAGCATCGTCACAAGTCTATGTATGTCTACAAGGATTCAACACTTATGACCAAGTCAATTAAGGATCCTTCTACATTTTATGGTACTCTGGATCCTAATCAATTCTTGGATTGGTTAGCTAATTTAGAAGAATATTTTGATTGACATGGAATGTCGAATTTCCATTGTGTCTATTTTGCTAAATTGATGTTGGAGGGTTCCGCCAAGAAGTATTGGCAAACAATCCAAAGAAGCCTAGACCCCTTAGGAGAATCACCTATCACTTGGGTTGAAATGAGATATAAATTGAAAGAAAAGTATTTGTCTACTTCCTACATAGATCAAGTTTATGACCAATGGCTCAATCTTAGACAACATTCTTCTAGTGTCTCTGATTACTTTGTCCAGTTTGATTATGTCATGTACTTGTGTGACATTATTGAAGAACCTTGGACAATTGATCAGTTTATTTTTAGGTTGAGATACAAAATTAATAGGGAGGTCAAGAAATACACTTTTAATACGTTAGTTGCAGCCTATCAATATACTCTAAAGGTTGAGAGATTTCATAAGAAATTCAACTATACATTGATGGGTTCTCAATCACAGCCTGCTGATAGGACATCTTCCAATTTTAATTCCATCACATATGAGTATCATGATTACTTAAATGATGTCCATGTTGTTTCTGCATGCTTTCCTAATTCGAGTGTGGCAAAGGATTTAGATATTTTAGTATCAGATAAAGAGAAAAATGTTACTCATATGGACTTTCAACTCCCTTATTCAGTTTCGTCATATCAGATTCTTCCTCCTTTGCATCCACAAGAGTTCATTTTGAAATAAAGTGTGAGTCTTTGCTTATGCCAATTCTTGAACCATCATTGGTCTTGAAAATTGTGAAAAAGTTTGTTGAGTCTACACTTATGCAAGATATTAAGCCAATTGAGTCTGTACCTTCTTATTTTCAGCACCAAGGTGTTATAGTTACTCCTTTGTCGTTAATTTCTTGTCCAATTAAATGTCTTTTGTTCAAATCTAATGCGAATTGTTTTGTTATTCTTGAGTTTGGATCTAATGCTTATTTGCTTAATTTTTCATTGAATATTAGTATTAGTCCAAATTTTTATTTGAAGGACATGCTACTTAATCGAGGTACTCTAGAGCCTTCTATTTTGTTATCAAGTGTTTCTACGGATGGAATTGCTTCTTCCTCAGCATTAGCTCCAGTTCTTATCTTTCCACTTTTATCACGTATTTCAAGGCAAATAGATGATGTACTACGTGATCAGATTTACATTGCTACAGATGGAGATTCTTGCATTTATTATGATCGATTAAAAGATATTGATGGTTCTTTCATACTAGATGAGGCATTATGTCATCTTCATCCTGCTCTCTTAGGGTATTTCTACTTTAAAGACTCTCCGAATGAGAGTTTTTTTCAACTAGAGGAGAATGATGGGGATTATGTAGGAATATGATAGATATTATAGATTAATTATGATGGTTATTTAGATACTTTTAATATTTATCTTTTAAGTAATTTCTTTTAATTTTTAAGGGTTTAGTTGTCATTTTGATTATTTATTTATTTTAGGGTTTGTGATCTCCTTGTATATATATATATAGGATTTGTGAACTACTTATATAAATAGGGGAAACATATTTGTTGTGAGACTAAACTTTGATTATTATTGATTATTGATATTGAATCCTTCTTCCTCAAATTCTCTCTGTTCTCATCTTCTTCTTCTTCTTTTCTCATCCCTTTCTTCTTCCCTTCTCATTCCTAATTCTTTCTTAATATGATCTACATCAATTAGTCAGTCCAAACAACATTTTTGAACAGCATTATAGTATATTCAAAATGACCATACCAGGTACAGAAAGCTATCTCCGACATATCCTCCTCTTTGATCCACAGTTGATGGTACCCTGTGCGAAGATCAATCTTGGAGTAATACTTAGAACCCCTCAGCTGATCGAATAAATCATCAATTCATGGCAATGGATATTTATTCTTCACTATCACTTCATTCAACCTTTGGTAGTCTGTGCATAACCGAAGTGTTTCATCACGTTTCTTGACAAAGAGGACCGGGGCTCTCCAAGGTGAAGTGTTTAAACGGATAATCCCAATAGTCAAGAGATGGTCCAACTGCATCCTTAACTCCTTTAACTCCAAAGGTGTCATCCAATAGGGAGCAATGGATATGGGTTCAGTTCCCGGATAGAGATCAATCTTATACTCAATTTCTCTCTATAGGGGTAACCCAGGTAGTTCATCTGGGAAGACATCAGAAAAATCCGATACTATTAACACCATGTCTGCATGGAATTTATCTCAATTATCTCCCATTAAGCTGGCTAAGAAACTCAAATTGCTCCCCGCCTTAGCTTTCAAGAATCTATTTTTTCGTAGTGGAAAATGGATGGAAAGAATTTCAATCATTAATAAAGCTGAAAACTACCCCTCCCTGTAATTGAAATGAAATCTGCTTGCAAAAACAATCCATTACCGCATGGAAAGTGGACAACAAGTTCATCCCAAATATTATGTCATACCCCTTTATGTCTAATGCAATAAAATCTACAATCAATTCTTGTTCCCCAATACGAAGCACACAACCTCTACACACCCTTCTAGTATCTAAACTTGCTTCCTGGGCATGTCAATACTCGAGGCATGTTCTAACTTCTCAAATTCCAATCCCAAATTAAGAGTATATATAGTGCATATGAATGAATGAGTCACACCGAGATCAAATAAAATTCTGGCCCTAGAATTATAAAGGAGAATGATACCTTCCACAACTGCATTGGAAATGTCTTCTTCCGGTTGGGTCAAAGCAAATACTCTTCCCTAATTGGCACCGCCTAGGACTAGAGCTCCTAACGGTCTCTACTATAGTGGCGTCTGTAGTGGTGGATTGTTTGCATTTACTTGTCCTGTTGCTTGATTGGTCTTTGTTGAAAATGATGGGCAGTTATTTTTGAAGTGCCCAAAATCCCTACATGTGAAGCATTGACGTGGGTTAGTGCCTGGTAGATTTTGAGTAACCCCATCTCCTTGAACTGTCTGAAGTCTCTATCCAACCACCTGTTTTGGGTGACGATATGGTGCTGCCCTCTGTAGTCCACTGCTGCAAGCACGCGTTCGAATTGGACCTCCCCTCGTAAAATTCTGTCACCGCTGGTTGTCTTCCATGTCTCTCTCCACTAGTGCAGCTTTGTCAACAAGATCCCCATAGTCCTTGATCTTGTGAGTCACAAGCTTCTCCCTGATGGTAGGCCTCAAGCCCTACTCAAAGAGTTTGGCCCTCCTGGCCTCGGTAGATATGAACTCTGTGGCATAGCGGGGTAGCTCATCAAACTTCCTCTCATAATCCGCCACCGTCATACTACCCTGTTGTAGAGCAAGAAAATCTACACTCATCTTGTCCCTGACCGATTCAAGAAAATACTTGTCTTGGAAGATCTGATCAAACTCCTCCCACGTAAGAGCATTAGTGTTCCTCCTTCTCTTCACCGAGTCCCACCAATTGTCGGCCTCCCCCTCTAACAGGTATGTAGCCAAGCCAATCTGTAAATCCTCGACAACTCCCATGCCACTAGACATCTTTGTCTCTCGGCGAATCCACTTATCCCCAGCCAAAGGGTGAGAACTTCCTTGAAAAGTAGATAGGCGTTGCCTCAAAAATTCTCGAAGAACTATCATCCTTCGGTTTTCATCCCCGTTGCCTGATTCTCGAACTAAGGGATGAACCCCCAACGTTGTGGTTGTTGGTTCCATTCTGGTGTTGCACCAGAGTGGTTAGCTCTCTTAGGAATTGGTATTTGTCATTCATGGCATCTGGAGGTGGTGGTGGTGGTGGGTTTGCTTGGCCACCACATCCTCGTCCACGTCCACGTCTACCGTCCATTCTGCACATTAATTCACAATTTAGTTTTTTTTATGTACAAGATATCCTAACTATCACTTTAATCTCAAGCATAAGGCTTGTATAAGATTTAAATCAACAATTCATTTGACCTAGTCCTACATCTCTAGTGGTAATCCATAACCTACAGCTCCCATGTAACACCTAATTCCTAGGCTCTGATACCAAAACTTGTAACGCCCCAAAATTCCCCTTGGACAACATTACTATCTAAAATCATTCACATGATAAGAGCAACTAAATGAACTTTATAACTAAAGAGAATTCCATTCATCATCCACAATATATACTACATCATCCAAAAGAATATGCCCAACTATGACAATTTCATCCCAAAGATCAATTATTATCTTATAGCGGAATAACAAAAACATTACACTTTACATTGTCTCAAAATGAATTTATGTAAAAACCCGAGAAAATTTGAACTTTTTCAGAAAAATGACAAAATGATAATTTGTCACTATAATGCGAGTTTAAAATTAATATTTTTTTAGAGCTAAGATGATGCACTGGACCTCACCGTTGAATTCATATCGCAAAATCGAGCTGTCATATCAAATTTTGTCGAATTTTAAGATAGTCAAATTTTATACATTTTACGAGACAATGACCTCACAAAGGTCCCCAAAAAATGAAATTTTTAAAATTTTCTTATAATTAGATAAAATTTCAAATAAAATTAATTTGAACTGAAATCGAAAATTAATTAAGTCGTTTTGGGATAAAAACGGACCCGAAAGTAGTAAAGGTGCGGGGCAATGTGAACCGCACAATTAAAAAGTATAAATAAGGCGAAATATCTGAAAAATTAGATATTCTCAACCCCTAATTTAGCTGATCTCACATGTTGAAGAGAAGAGAAGAGAAGGGAGAGAAGAGAAAAATCAAAAATTTTACCTTTCTTCTTGCGATCCAAGGAGTTCTGTCAGTCGAAATTCATCGAACCAAGAATTAAAGTTGGTCTATGTGATGAGGGCTACGTGTACGTATCAAGAACGAGGAATTTCACTAAAGATCCGAAGAAGGATTTTGCAAAATCAAGATTTTTGGGGCTAGGGAGGTGCCTAGAAGCTTTCTACCTTCTATTCACGCTCCAAGAGGTAGGGTTTCCTCCTACTTTGGACTAATCTCTATCCTATGGTGTCCATATGTAATGGGTATATGTAGGGGATGACTTATGACTTACCTATAGTGATGGAAATTAGAAAAAGGGGTATAGAAATGGCCTAGACTAATTTCTAGCTTGATTTGGTTATATGGAAGTGCTTGTGAAATTCCATGAAATTGGGTTTTATGTGGGCATGCTATATGTTTATAATGTGCTTTGTGATTTAAGTGTGTTATTGACATGGATTATAGGGTAGCATACTTGTGAATTAATTAGATATAAATGTTGGTATACGTTTATTGGTATGTTGACATTGTGATAGAGAATGGTAATTATATGCTTATGATGTAAATTGTCATGACATATGTTGAAATATGTGGTTAAATTGCTCATTAGCATTCCTTGCATATTGGGCATGACATCGACATTGCAATGGTGCATTACATTGCATATTGCATGGGAAAAATACATCTATGTCAATGAGTATGGGTATGTGTGTTGTGCATGGTTGAATCAATCATATTACTTGGTGATTGGTGATTAGTGATTGGTGATGGGCTCGGACAAAAATTGGATTGAAAATCTGACTGAGTCACATGATTGCATGAAAGAAAAACTTGTGTCGGGAATAGTAAGAAGGGCTAGACACTCCCTCGGGTGAAAGGCCCAGCTACTTGGTTCATATACTCCCCTGAGGTGAAATTTCAGAAAAGTGTAATGGCGTACAGAGCCAGCAGTGTCATTCCAAAATTCGATACCCAATAAAGACACATGGTTTTTGTTATATAAATTTTCATTTGATGGGAGACATCCAACAATGAAATGGTTTTCAAAACACATGAATTGTATTTCAAGAGATCATTGGATGTGTTTCACCAATGACTGATTTATGACACAAGTGCATAGCATTGTGCTGTAGGAGTCGGTGTGGACTCGGGTTAGGGTGCATGAGTGAGTCTCATCTCATTTCATGGCATGACATTATGATTTTTCAACATTAAATTTCATGTTCTTGTTGGAATGGAAAATGATGGTTAAGTGTTGCACATAAACATTGCATATGCATTTAGGGAGGGAGTAACCTCTATAGGAAATATTCTACTAGGCGTTAGCTCACCCTATACGGAAAAATATTTCAGGTGTGGGATACACGCCAGTGGACGGCTCTCATCCGGAGCCTCAAGGGTGAAGAGGGGCCGACATGTGGCCCTTAATCTTGGTTTTGTTGTAAACTCTTGTTAAAATTACGTTTTGGCATGTAAATTCATGTAAATTAATTGTAATAAACCTGTATAAATGAGGTTTTATGTGAAAAATTCCATTATGCATGTTTTGGATGTAAATGAGATGTTTTGGAAAGGATTTGAAATGAAAAACAGATGGAACAGGAAAAAATGGGCACAGCGTACCGATACGCGTACTGGTACGGTGAGGTCCAGTAGGCAACTCGTGTCGGTACGTTTTCCAAAAATCAGAATTTTTTTTTATTGTGTTGCCATACTTATGGGCTTTAGAGTTCTTGGTTCCAATGATACAAATGGACCTTAAATGAGATATATTGGGGTGTATTGAACCTTGATAAGATTAAATGATTAAAGAAACACGAATTTGTTGTGTGAGTTATTATTCCGATTAAAGGGATACTATTACCGTGATGTCGGGTTGTGCGGCATTCACGGATCCTTCCGCGGGTTGACGGATGGTCAACAGTGTAAAACGGACCCTCGATTTTGGGGCGTCAAAATTTCTTAGTTTAGAACATAAGAGAATATAGCTCTAAAGGTCTACCTCGGGATCCACGTTCCCATCTATTGGAGCTTCCCAATGTATCGGCTCAGAAACTCTGAGCTCCTCCTTTACACCATAATCTGAAAAAGATATTGTTTGTAAGGGGGTGATCACTAAGCTTTGTAGGAAAATCCTCTCAAACTTGAACAAGGTTTCAAAAGTATATAAGACAGTCGGTCTCATTTTACAAAGATCATATATAGCTTTTGAAGGAAAATAGGGACATTTCAATGGATCTCAAGTTTACACAATAGCAATAGTTAAATGAAAAAGTAAAACCAATTCCTAACAATAACAATTTCCAACAAGTTACCATTTTCACAATAACCAATTTCACAACAAACCAATTCCACCATAAACTCCTTTCCACAAAAAACCATAACCAACTATTTGCACAATAAACAATAGCTCACAATGTATATCAAACCATAACTTGTATTTGTATTTGTACATATATCTCAGGTATGATGTATAACATCGCATGAATAAACACATCGAGAATATCCTGGCTCATACAAACACACATAATCCTCGCAAGGATATCCAATTTTAGGAAGGGCGTATACCAACGCATTGGCAGTGACGAATCCAACCCAGGAATAGTATACTAACCCTTAGTCTCGGTACCACATGAGCGAATAGTGATTTGGTCCTCGCAAGGCACCACCCCCACTATGAGTGGTAGGAAAAATTCAAACCCACACAGAGTAAGAAACACATCTACCCACTCTACGATACTCGTTCAACGGCCACCCATGGTCATCCAAACAACCACAAGGGATACAATACCCAACCAATTTCTCCAATCCGAAGTAAAATCAAAAATTCTTAAACTTCACATGTATTATACCAATAGAACAATTTAAGAAAATAAGCAAAAGATCATCAAAAATACCATTTTATTGTTCAATACCAAGCACTAGAGTTTTTAAATCAAGAACAAAGGAAAAATTAAGAGAAAAATTCATTTCTCTTGAAAAACTAGGTTTTGATGTCAAAACAAGGGTTTTTATGGATTTCAACCCATAGCTTCACTCAAAACATGAGAAGGTGTGCAAGAACATCAAGAAACAATAATATCATAACATATATCTAAAATTTTTGAAGCAAAACATACATAGATATAAGCCCTAGCCTCAATGGACAAGAGTGGAAAGAAACTCCTACCATTCTTCTTCCTTGGTGTTCTTGAAAAACTAGAAGCTTTGATCCTCTTCAATGTACAAATCCCTCTTGATCTTGTGTTTTTCCCCTTATTTCTTCCTCTCTCAGCCTCTCTAGGGTTATAAATGTTGAAATAGGGCTAATGAAGGTGTCCTTAAGTAGTTTTGGTGGAAGAAATGGTCTCATATGCACGATTTTGAAACCCAGATTTCATAACTCACATTCGAACGTTATTTGCTCCCTAAACTTTTGTTTTTCCCATCAAACAAAAGTACTGGAATGTACTATTGTTCAAATGGACTTTCATGTTCGAACGTAGGTCATTCGAACGGACTTCCTGTTTCTACTAAAACTTCCAGTGAAGTTTTGGCCTATTTAGAGGTCGATTTGGAAACTTTTCATGAAATACACTTTTATAGCCCTGGAAGTCTATTATATACTATAAATATTTCAGCTCAAATGAACATCAGGGTAAAAGGTTATGGTCCAAATACTAAGAAGTATCCAAAATCCTTTCTACCCAAATTTTATCTAAAATGTGTTTAAACTCCAAAATACTTCCAAACATCTACAATATACCCTATTACTTCAACTAACATTTTTATTTCTACTCTTACAATCCATGTAGTTTATGCATACATCATCACATATATTAGCATTTCAAAACATAATTACGTTGCTATATAAAGATAAGAATGTGGGGGTTTACACTTATTTACTCTATTAATTCACACACTAATTAGGGTTAATCAGCATGGGTGGTGGGTGAATTGCCAAAGAAGTTTCCCTCGCTTGGCTCGTCCAATGGAATGCTTCGAGTGATGTGTCGGAGGTGCTATCCACCAATAGGAAGCAAGTTCATGGGGATTGGTAGCCTCCCCGTAAGTGTAGGAGTGAAATTAGCCAACCTCCATGGACGAATCAAAACTCAAGAAAGTTTGCTCTGTAGCCTACATATGTTCAACCGGTTAAAGAAGAGATTCAACCAGTTGAAGAAGAGGTTCAACCACTTGAAGTATTCAATGAACCGGTTGAAGAAATCACAATATCTTGCTCATGTTTGAAAATTCTCTGATCAACAATTTGAACATTGGTGTTCAACCCATTGAAGACCTTGCAGCATCTTGGACTAAGCTCTAATGAATAGGTTGATCAACATGTTGAACTTTTCATCAACCCGATCATCCAATTGAATAGGTTAAAGAGGTCTTTCTATTTTTATTTTTACCTCTTTGCTCCTCTGGTTCAACTCCTCTTCATTCCAATGATTTCCCATTACATTCCATCCACTCCAAAATATATTTTCTTCTCATTTTTTCACCTACAAACACAAATAAACACATTTAATCAAAATTTTAGTATAACCAATAAAGATAAAAATCCAACAAATGCACAAAGTGGATGAAATATGCAATATTTTGTGCTCAACATACCCTTCAACTTAAGTTTTGCTAGTCCCTAGAAAACCACAAATATAAAAACATGAACCATGCATTAATAAAATAAAATCATATTCGTAGGATTCATGATTGCATTTAGGATATGCAACAAGTCGTTAAACCCTTAGGACACCCCCTAGTGGATGAGTTTTGTGTCGTGAAGGTTTTCAGTTAAAGTACCAACAAACTTCTTTATTACATCATTGACTTAGAACATGTAATAATATCCTAATTAAAAATGAGATTTAACAAAAACTCCCCATGCACTCAAAGGTATTTACACACAAATGACACCATAGGTTTAAATGCTATGTAAACGTATGTACATGCACATTTTCATTAGAAACTCGTGTGAGTGTGTCAAATGATTATGTAATTTAAGAAATTTATCAAATAAAACCCACATCTTTATAAGCTATCCAAATTTAGCTTTGATGCAAAGCTCACCAAGGATTCATTCTCATAATAGAAAACCTCTAATTATAGTGACGTTTCACTCATTGTCTATATGTGAGATAGATTCTTATAGTTCAAAACAAAATATGGCTCACATATAATTTAAAAATGATGAACAATTATGCAAATGAAATGACCTTAACATAATCTCATGAAAGAAACACTAGATCAAATGAAAGTAATACAACTGACCTATCTCTACTTGATTTAGAACATATACTCGCCATAATTTCTGAGATCAAATACGACTTTAACTAGTTGTAACGGGGTCTTGAGTGAAAATTTAGCTAAAGAAATGAAGGGATATAGGAGTTCAAAAAGGAGTTATCCCGATAATATGAACATCTCCTCTTTTCAAATCAATTAGTTTCTATCTTCATTTCTCTTTCTTTTCTTTCTCTCTCTCTCTCTCTCTCTTTTTGTCTTTTCACCTCCTTTATTTCTTGTTTTCTTTGCGTTGTTTTCCATGAATGTGAACAACATGCGCAAATATTCATTATCCCTTTTGTTTCATTATTTTTTGCCTTTCTTTTGTTTTCTTTTCTTTCAACGACAATCCCCTTTTTTGACAATATAGCACTATTAATCACGGGACCACTAGGATAAATATAAATTATGCATGGCTTGGTAAATGAAATTTTTATTCAAACTAAATCACGATTTTTGGGGATGATGATAAAAAAGAATAGGCTAAGACTCAAATTAATCCACAAATGGCCTAAGATCATTTCTCAAAAATTCATGGCAAGGTACTGTTTTGCATTGAAATAAAATTAACTAACTACCCCATTTACACTAACAAAAACAAGAATAATCAAATTATTGAAAGATATTGAATTTGAAAGAATAGTTTTTTTAGTAAATGTAATTCAACCCTCCAAAAATAATGTCACAAAAACTCACAAGGGTCATACATTCATCTCCACTATGTATGTCAAGCATTTTAAGATGTGAATCTCATTTAATAAATTGCAAAAATTAGTATGCTCATTGTGTACATAAATTGAGTTCCAAATGAAAACATGTACATGATACTTAATCATAGAATAAACTCCTCTAGTGTGCTAACAAGAAAATAACTCAAGATTCTAGTAGAATAATCACAAATATCACACTAATTAAGAGAAAATAATACAGTCCAAATCGAATGCTTTGTTACATTTCATTTTTTTTCCTAAATTTTTCAAATTTTCTAATTTTTCATGTATAACATGGCGGTGTAACATATGAATGGTGCATTCTCATCCCCTAACTTAAATCATGTATTGCCCTCAATGCAAAAATAGTCATGCAATGAGAAAAATGAATACAATAAGGGTAAGAAAACATATGGTGTCGAGCTCCAAAAAAAAACCACCATCTGCAAAACAACAAAAGAAACTACACAAAAGAAATAAGTAAAATAAAATAAACTCAAACATGACAGAAATAAAAACCAGAAAATAAAACACAAAAGAGAAATTCTAACTACCATACACAAAGGAAAGATAGAAGCTAATAATCAATCAGACTTAAATTCATATTTGAATATGCGTCAATTTACTTTTAATGGCTTATAAATATTGTGTCCAAGCAACTCCTCTAATCTAACCATCCACTTATACATGTGATACTGTAACGCCCCAAAATCCACCTTGGACGATATTATAATTTAAAACCATTCACATTATGAGAGCAACTAATAAAGTCCATAAATAAGGCAAATTCCATTCATCATACATAATATCTACAACATCATCCAAAAGTATATGCCAAACCATGGCATCTACATCCAAAAAGAATATGCCGAACTATGACAATTACATCAAAATCAAATTTTATCTTGCAGCGGAATAAACAAAATATCATCCATCCATTGTATCACAATTCATCTCCTAGTCTAGGGCATGGAGAGATCAACTCTAGACATCCCCCTCGGGATCCACGCTTTCATCCATTTGCGCTTCCCAAGCTACCTATTCATCATCTCTAAGTTCTTCCTCTCAGCCGAAATCTGAGCATAGATATTTTTTGTAGAGGGTGAGCACTAAGCTCTGTAGCAACATCCTCCCAAACTTGAACAAGGTTTAGAAAACATATAAAATAGTTCGGTCTCACTTTCCAAAATATCATATATAATTTGAAATAAAACAGTGACAATTTATTCAATCTCAAGTTACCGCAATAATAATAAGTTAAATGAAAGGAAGAAGCATGCCAGAATTGAAGAAATCAATTAATCATTCAAAAGAATCATCTCATATTCTCATGTATGTTGGTTGTTTTCCATGAATCTACATGATGAATCTACCTCGTTCACCCATCATATCCACACAAACCACTTTAGGAAGGGCATATACCGTCTCCCACGGCATTGACGAATCCTTCTAAGGAAAAGTATACCATCTCTTAGCCTCAAACTTATATGAACGATAGTGGTTGCTCTCACAAACAACAATCCACTACAAGTGTTAGGCTACCATCTCACCCCCACTAGGGTAGACTAACCTCTAACATTCTACGGTAGTTCTTGAAGGCAATTCAAGTCCATCACAACAAACCACACAAGAAATGCAATACCAATCATTTTTTCAAATGACAAGTAAATTCAAAACCCCCAATTTCATCAGTATTTTTCCAAATCACAAGTAAATCATAAACCCCCAATTCCATAGGTATTTTTCCAACATAACAATTCAAGAAAATAAGCAAGAGATCATCCAAAGATAGGCTTTTATTGTTCCAAGCAAAGCACTAGAGTTTTTGAATCAAGAACAAAAGAATATCAAGAAGAAAATCCATTTTTCTCAAAACTAGGTTTTGACATCAAGAACATGAATTTTTATGGTTATCAAACCATAAATTCCTTAAAATATGGTAAGGTTTGCAAGAACATCAAGAAACAAGAATTCCATAACAAATATATATGATTAAGAGTCAAAACATATGTATATATAAGCCCTAGCATCAATGAACAAAAATGGAAGAAAACCCCTACCTTTTTTGTTCCTTGGTGTTCTAAAAAACTAAAAGTTTTTATCCACTTCAATGTGCAAATCCCTCTTGATCTTATGTTTTTCCCCTTATTTCTTCCTCTATGAGCCTCTCTAGGGTTATAAATGTTGAAATGGGGCTAATGAAGGTGTCCTTAAGTATTTATAGTGAAAGAAATGGTCTCCTATGCACGATTTTGAAATCCAGATTTCGTAACTCACGTTCGAACGTAATTTTGGCATTCCAATGTCATTTGCTCCCAGTACTTTTGTTTTTCCATCAGAGACAAAGTACTGGAACGCACTGTCATTCGAACTGACTTTTACATTCGAACGTAGGTCGTTTGAATGTACTTTCATGTTCGAACAGACTTTCTATTTCTGCTGAAACTTTCAGCAAAGTTTTGGCCTATTTAGAGGTTGATTTGGAAAAGTTTCGTGAAATACACTTTTGTAGCCCTAGAATTCTACTACCTTACTGTAAAAATGTTAGCTCAAATAGACATCAGCGTAAAAAGTTATATTCCAAATACTGGGCAGTGTCCAAAATTCTTTCTACCTAAATTTTATCAAAAATGTGTTTGAACTCTGGGATACTTTCTAACGTTCAATTCATACCCTATTACCTCAACTAATATTTTTATTTTTACTCTTACAATCCACTTAGTTCATGCATACATTGTCACATATATTAGCATTTCAAAATATAATTATGTTGCTAAATAAAGAGAAAAATGTGGGAGTTTACAATCCACCCCCCTTAAAGAAAGTTTCGTCCTCGAAACTTACCATAAGTAGAGAACAAATGAGGGTACTTCTCTTGCATCTCCAACTCTGGTTCCCAAGTAGCTTCCTCCACCCCATGATGTTGCCACAAGACTTGCACCAGTTGGATGACTTTATTGTGAAGCACCTTCTCCTTGGTATTGAGAATCTCCACCGGTTGTTCTTCATATGTTGCTCCATCTTGAATTTCTATATCCTCCAAATTCATGACATGTGTTGCATCTGATTGACACTTTCTTAACATTGACACATGGAACACGTCATGTACCCCTAACAACTGAGCTAGTAACCGAAGTTGATACGCTACTTTGCCCACTGCTTTGATCACTTCAAATGGTCTGATGTACCTTGGAGCTAATTTTCCTTTCCTGCCAAATCTAAACACCCTTTTTGGGCGACACCTTAAGGAACACGTAGTCCTCTTCTTGGAATTCCAATGGTCTTCGTCTTCTATCCACATAGCTTTTCTGTCTACTTTGTGTCGTGTGTAGTCTATCCCAGATGAGTTGAATTTTGTCCAAGTCT
>CAUOFW020007069.1:298483-397689 GCA_963454935.2 Ilex paraguariensis | reverse complement strand
GAACGAGATGGAATGACGGGGGTAGACCCCGAGATAATCACACACAGGCTGCATGTTGACCCCTTCGACAAAGCCAATCAAACAGAGGCCACGACGCATGGCCCCGCATCACACCAGCGCGGTCACACGAGGAAATCGACAACACTCTTAAGGCCGACGCCATTCGGAGATACAGTTCCCAGAATGGCTGTCTAATACGGTATGCGCAAAGAAAAAAGGGGGGAAATGGCGTGTCTGCGTAGACTTTACAGATCTAAACAAGGCATGTCCCAAGGACGGACTACCCCTGCCAAAGGTGGACCAGCTGGTAGATGCCACTGCCGGATATGAACGAATGGACTTCCTGGATGCCCGAGCAGGATATCATCAGATCCCTCTCTATCCCCCGGATCAGGAAAAGACGGCGTTTATCACTCGAAGGGAGTTTACTGTTACAAAGTGATGCCGTTTGGACTAAAGAACGCCGGGGCAACATACCAAAGACTGATGAATCGGATGTTCAAAAAGCAGATCGGCAACACCATGGAGGTCTACATTGACGATATGCTGGTGAAGAGCAAACGGAGTTGTGATCATCTGACAGATTTGGCGGATACCTTCTCCACCCTCAGGAGTATGGGCTGAAGCTGAATGCGGCAAAGTGCATTTTCGGAGTGGAATCAGGTAAATTCCTCGGATACCTGGTAGTCAACGAGGAATCGAAGCCAACCCAGATCAGATTCAAGCGATCCTGGACATCCGGAGCCCCCGCACTGTCCGAGAAGTCCAGAAACTCACAGGGATGCTGGCTGCACTTAACCGTTTCGTCTCACGCTCCTCGGACAAATGCAAACCCTTTTTCGGAGCAATCAAGAGTGCTGGGAAGAATATGTGGAGCGGGGGTGCGAGGACGCCCTGGCTGGAATCAAGGAATACCTAAGGACTCTTCCAACCTTATCCGTCCCCATCCAGGGGGAGATGCTGTTCTTGTACCTGGCAGTATCTGAGTTTGCGGTAAGCGGGGTACTTATCCGTGAGCATGAGCACCGCCAGAAGATTTATTATATATAAGCAAGGCGCTCCTGGACGCAGAGACAAGATATCTACCCCTAGAGAAACTGGCTCTATCCCTGGTCACCACTGCAAGGAAACTGCGGCATTATTTCCAGGCGCACCCAATCACTGTCCTTACCGATCAGCCCTTGAAAGCGATCTTGAGGAAAGCGGAACTCTCCGGAAGGATTTCCAAGTGGGCAGTAGAGTTGGGGAGCACGACATTCATTTCAAACCCCGAACTGCGATAAAAGGTCAAATATTGGCAGACTTCATAGCTGAGTTTTCGGGGGGCATCCCGTTCTAGAAGGACCGCCTCCTCCCGACTTAGCGTCTCCAACGAATTGTGAAGGATCGCCATGGCTTTTGTGTGTGGACGGTTCGTCAAATAGTAAGGGGTCCGGAATCGGTATCTTGCTGACCTCTCCAGATGGGATTATTGCGGAGCAGGCCGTTCGGCTGGGATTCAAGGCTTCGAATAATGAAGCTGAATACGAGGCCCTCATCTCAGGACTTCGGTTAGCTGAGGCGACTGGAGTTACCGATTTAATCGTGCATTGTGATTCTATGCTAGTAGTCAATCAAGTTAACGGAGAGTTTGAAACAAGGGACCCTAGGATGAAGGCCTACCATCACCAGGCGACGACTGTAATCGAAGGTTCGGCCGGATTGAAATCAAACAAGTGTCCCGAGACAAGAACACACATGCCGACGCCCTGGCTTGTCTAGCCTCGGCGGTGGACTCCTCCCAGTCGCGCAGGATCACCATTGAATACCTTCCCGCATCCTGCATAGACCATGCTCCCGAGGCAATGGTCATCCAGGACGCACACAAGCCGCCCAGTTGGATTGATCCCTTTCTCAGGTTCCTAACAACAGGAGATCTCCCGGAGTGTTCAAAGGAAGCAAGGAAGATAAAACTCAAAGCTCCAAGATTTTGGGTCTCTCCGGATCAGAAACTGTATCGGAGGTCTTTCTCAGGGCCTTACTTGCTATGCGTCCAAGAAGACCAAGTACAAGACCTTCTCTATGAGGTACATGAAGGAATATGCGGGGGGCACTCTGGGGGGCGATCAATGGCACACCGCATCATGTCTCAGGGATATTGGTGGCCGCAAATGCAAAGGGATGCGCGCGCATACGTCCAAAAATGCGACCAGTGTCAGAAGTTCTCCCCTGCAATCAGGCAACCCGCGGGGGACTTACACCCCCTGACCAGCCCTTGGCCATTCGCCCAGTGGGGGCTCGATTTAGTTGGACCCCTGCCTAAGGCTCCGGGAAATAGGAAGTTCCTCATTGTGGCCACAGATTATTTCACCAAGTGGGTAGAGGCGGAGCCGTTGACTCATATCCGCGACATAGATGCCAAAAAGTTCGTCTGGGAGAACATAATCATCAGGTTTGGGATTCCCGGGCACTGGTGTCGGATAACGGGACTCAATTCACCGGCGGGCGTTTCAAGTCTTTCTGTGAGCAACTCGGGATCCGTAATTTCTACTCCACCCCTGCCTATCCTCAAGCCAACGGGCAGGCAGAGGCCTCCAACAAGACAATTATCAATGGGATCAAGAAGAGGTTGGAGAAAGCCAAGGGAAAATGGGCGGATGAACTATTAAACATTTTGTGGGTGTACAGGACCACCCCTCGGTCCTCGACAGGGGAAACCCCATACTCCCTGGCATACGGAATGGAGGCAATCATACCCTCGAAGTAGGGCTCCCGACCATAAGGACCCAAGCTTTCGACGAAGGGGGGAATGACCGTCAACTGGATTGGATTTGGATCTAGTGGAAGAAAGAAGGGAGGCAGCCGCCTTGAGGATAACTAAGTATCAGGAGAAGATTTCCCAACTATACAACAGAAGGGTCAAGGCGCGAGAATTCCGAATAGGCGATCTGGTCCTCAGAAGGGTAACGGCCAATACCCGTGATCCAACAGAGGAAAAAATGGGACCTAACTGGGAAGGGCCTTACAAAGTGATATCAATCGGGGGCACCGGGTCGTACAGATTAGAAGGCATGGATGGAAAACTTGTAATGCGACCATGGAATGTTATGAATCTAAAGAAATATTACTTTTGAAGTATTCTCTCCCTCAAGTGCTTGCCAACGACAAAGATAAAGGGCAAGGCCCTGGGACAGAGTTCAAGGGCTCCTGTCCCCGAAGCAAATACAGGAGCAAGCCTCCTGGAAGGGCAAGGCCCTGGGGACAGAGTTCAAGGGCTCCTGTCCCCCAAGCAAATACAGGAGCAAGCCTCCTGGAAGGGCAAGGCCCTGAGGACAGAGGTCAAGGGCTCCTGTCCCCGAAGCAAATACAGGAGCAAGCCTCCTGGAAGGGCAAGGCCCTGGGGACAGAGCTCAAGGGCTCCTGTCCCCGAAGCAAATACAGGAGCAAGCCTCCTGGAAGGGCAAGGCCCTAGGGACAGAGTTCAAGGGTTCCTGTTCCCCGAAGCATATACAGGAGCAAGCCTCCTGGAAGGGCAAGGCCATGGGGACAGAGTTCAAGGACTCCTGCCCCGAAGCAAACACAAGAGCGTTTCTCATGAATGGGCAAGCCCCCGAAGGCAGTTCAAAAAAAAAAACAAAAAAAAAAAAACAACAACAAAGCACTACTGTACGCAAAAAAGGAAAAATACTCATGATTTATTTCAAGAAGAGGGCTTTGCGTCCCCAAGGGCTACAAAAGAAAAAGAGTACAAGCAAAAAGAAAAAAGGGCTTTATCTGGCCCCGGGCATCTCCACAACATCGGCCGAGGATGAGTCAGCAAAAAGGTTGAGAAGCTTCTGGAGCAGGCAGAAGGAGAGATACTTCGGCCACAGAGAGACCTTGAGCAACATGAGAATCAGGGGCATGGTCCGGCGGGGCCTCTTCGGACAAGTCCACTATCACTGCCTCGGGCGGATCCGCCGAGACTTGCACCTGCATTGGGATCTCATCCTCGGCAGCAATCTCTGCTTCGGCCCGTTCCATCTCTGCCGAGGGCACGTACTTGTGCATCTGGAAGAGCGGGGAGTCTGACGGGATTCCAGCAAACTGGAGCGTCTCGTCCCACCTTTTTTGAAGAACTCCTTGCTATTTTCCTCAAGAGCAGGGAGCACGTCATCGGCGAACTCTTCCCGGAGTTCCTCCTCCGAATTTCTGTTCAGTGCCTCGGCTCTGATCCTGTCCAGCTCCTGGGTGAGAGCCGGACAGCTTTCCTCTGAGCCAACCGCCCTGTCCTCCGCCGCAGAGAGCCGCCGCGTCTGCTCGGTGATCCTCCCCTCAGCATCGGCAAGGGTAGCACTTAGCTTTTCAGCGCCAACCTTAGCCGACTCGGCATCCTTGAGGAGTTGTTCGATTTGGGCAGCCTGCCCCGCCAGGGTAGAATCCCTGGCAGCTACGTCCTCCATAGCCCGGGCGAGGGCCCCCTCCGCCTCTTCCTTCTGATCTCGGGCCCGCTGGAGGTCCATCCTAGACCCATGGTATCGCGCAGCTATTATGGAGATCTGTTGGGCAGCCTACAAAGGAGGAAAAAAGGCGTATCACAAAAATGGAAAGCGAGAGAGAAGAAACCAAAGCAAAAATGAACTTACCACCAGGGAATTCTGGATGATAGAGCGGAACAACACGTTCGTTGATCGCCCCCTGTGAGCCGCCATGTCAGCCTCGAAATGCAGTGTCTCACTCATTGCATTGGCGACATGAGGATCCAGCAAAATGGAATCATCGACCCTGATCACTCGGTTCATGTGATCGGTGGCTCGGGGATTCCACTCCGCGGCTTCCACTGTCGACGGAGGGGAAGGGGGAGTCTGCTGCTGCCGTTGTTGCTGTTGTTGCTATTGTCGTTGCTGTTGCTGTTGCGGAGGAGCAGGGGGTTACCCATGGCCTCTCCCGCTTTGCTGCTGAGCGGAAGATGCCCTGGATCCTCTGCTGAGGCCATCGTGCCTATGCTTGACCCTTCTCTCCTCCTCTACCTGAGGATCTCAGTCACGCACTTGACCCCGACTGAGAACCCTTGAGGATGGGGTGGAACTGGTCCCTGCAGATGGGGCGCCGCCGATCGATCCTCGACCCCTCCCGGCAGCAAGGGCTTGCCTCTGCCTCAGGAACCCCAGGTCAATGCGAGGCGTGCTGGACATCGCGACCTCGAGGGTGTCCTCGACGTCTAGAGATTGTAGAACTTGGAATTCTGGCCACAAATCTCCTCCTGAAGTCCCCACCTCGGCGTCCGAAGGAACAAAGTCCTCTCTGACCCCGAGCTCTTCAACTACTCCCTCTACTTCTGCCTCCGAAGCCCGATCAGGGTCTTCTTCCAAGTTTTCCTCGACCTCTTGCCTCGCCGCCTGATCGAAGAGTTCAGACCACCGCGAAGGCTCAAAAGGCTGAGGAAGCTGTGAAAACTTCTTATACCCGGGGGTGTAATTCAGCAGGATGTGGGCAGTCCGGCCGAACCCGTTGTCACCAGTAAATCTCCAAACCGCGATTAGGTCGGCAAAGTTCACCAGCGACCGAGGGGGAGGAGCTGTTTCCCGAGCAGGGATATCTGCACAAACAAAAAAAGTAGTCATGAACATGGGAAATCTGAAGAACAAAAAAAAAAATAAACCCGAAGGAACCGACGTACTTGTCGTTCTCCATTCCAGAGGGCATAACAAGTCGTTATACTCGGGACCAACACCTCTCTGCCAAGATCCCTTGAAAATAAGAATATCATCCTTGTACCCCTTGTCCGAGTCCGGAAGATGAGTTACAAGGTACATGGAGGGGTCCCTGGCCTTGAGGTAGAAGTGTTGGTGAGGCATGACTCTCAAGAGGGAATAACAAAAAAGGAGATCGTTCAGCCCAATATTTATCCCGAGACGCCTATTGAGCTCTAAGACCCCCATAATTATTCTAAAGACATTAAGGCAACACTGCCCGGGGAAGAGGCGGAAGTGAGAGAGGAACTGAAGAAGTAAAGGGGGTAAAGGAAACCTAATTCCTCCCTCTATTATGGCCTTGGTATAAAATGGCATAGCATCCTCGACCCTGAGGGTAGGAGAGTGCACCACCGGGTCATAATCCTCTATGTCTGCGCACGGGAGAATGCCGTACTTGACCTTAAACCTATTAATCTGCTCACCACCCTTTACTTTATACTTCCCCGACCCCGAAGAACTAGCCTGAGGATTCTCGAGAGCAGGGCGAAGACGAGGCATCTCCAAGAAAGTGAGAAAGTGGAGGGTGTTTTTTCTTAAAAATCCCTGAGGAAGCTTCCCGAGGATTAGTCGCTAAGTATCAACCGGAGACACCTCCAGTCATCGGAAAACAAAAAGGGATAGAAGGAAGAAAAGAAGAAAGAAACTAGGACTTACCCGAATGATGCTCACATTGAACGAAGACAGAATTGGTTAATGTGAAAAGCTAGTGGTGTTCGATGGGTGGCGAAAGAGAAAAAATGAGAGAGAGAATTGTATAGGATGGTGTTTGAGAATTTTTGTCGAACACTTGGTGGTTGTGGATTGATTTGGTCGATAGGGAGAACAGAGAGGGGTTGAGGTGGTGGTTGTGGTGGAGAAGAGGAAAGGGGGTTGTGGTTGTGGAAAATAGTGGTGAATGGCAATAGAAAGGCGGTGATGGGCAGGGGCTAGAGAGAGAGAGAGGAGTTAAACCTGGACTGGGGGACTGCTGGGGATAATTCGCTAGGGGCTGGTGGTGTGGATGGAGTCTAGATTGGGGAATGAGAGAGAGAGAGAGACAGTGACAGAGAAGAGCCAAAGAGAGAAGAGAGAAGAGAGAAGTACCTGTCATGGTTCGTAGAAGAGACGATGGCTGGTGGAGATGCATGGAGAGAGATGGAATGTTACAAGGTTTATCTGGACTTTTAGGACAATGTTCTTTCACTTTTTCCACGCATGATTAGTGTTTGGTACTACAATCTACTTTTAAGAGTTAACGTGATACGTCAAATATAATTGAGTTTAGAATAGCGCCAGCCTTTGAATGATACCTTTTTTTTAATCATGAAACAAATTAAATCACTCTTTATTTCTTAGATTCAAAATAATTTTACTTTATTTTATATATATACTAGTTAGTGCAAATTGCATTGAATACAAAATATTATATATTAAAATCACATACCATTTTTCCCATAACTTACAAATATTAGTAACATTAATGATAAATCAATCAGCAACAACGATACAAAAGCTAGTCAATAGATTTAGAGTTTGAAATAGGACATACTTGATTTGTCTTAGAAATCACCTATCAACTATAAGGTGATCAAAAAAGTTTGATTTGATTGTGCTTGAGAGCATCAGAAAAGTCATATAACATTGAAATATATGTGACAAGATACCAAATCATTCTCTAAGACTAGTAAATTTGGAAACTCTGACTTGAAGATTTTGTTTTGTCTTCACTAGTGCTATTTTTTATTAGTGCTTCATTGTCGCTTGTTTTGTTTTTCAAAATTGATGGCCAGTTGTTAGAAATTTCATTGTTTTCATAAGAAAGGGTAAAATTGTTATTATTATCATGAATAGAACCGTTGTTTTGGTGTTCTTACATTCTCAACCAACTAATTTAGTTAATCAGTTCTTTTATTTGAACCATTTTTTTCGTCTAATGAGTTGAGGTCAATTGGATAGTTTGTTGCAGCATTGAATTTGTTCATTGTGTCGAACACAAGTATGGATAGTAATTGGATGCAGCAAAATAATAGATTGCACCATACTTTCTAATTGGGAGTGAAAGAATTCCTCCAGTTTGCATATGCCCGTAAAGAACTACATAGTAACATCTCATGTCCTTGTATGAAGTGTAACAACTTCTGTGACCACACTCGAGAAGTTGTTGAAAGACATTTATTGATGCAAGGGATAGTTAAGAGTTATGTTAGGTGGATATATCACGGGGAAGATTTTGAAAACAATTTTGCTAATGATGAGGGTGTTGGGGAGAACTGCGAGCAAGGTAATGAAGTTGATGATATGCATGGTATGATAGATGATATTGCCACTGGTCATTTTGGGGACAATTGGGGGGTTAGAGAAGAATCTATTCAACAGGGTGTTCATGTGGAAGAAGGAGAAGTAGATATATTTCTTAAATTGTTGAATGACGCAGAGCAAGAGCTTTATCCAGGATGCAAGAAGTTTTCTAAGTTGTCTTTTTTTGTGAACCTGCTTCATTTAAAAATGACCTATCGCATGAGCAATAAGTGTTTCGACATGCTGCTTGAAATATTGAAAGATGTCTTTCCAATGTGTGATACATTTCCTAAGTATTATTATGAGTCAAAAAAGGTAATTCGTGACTTGGGCCGTAACAATGTGAAGATAGATGCTTGCGTGAATGACTCTGCAATCTTTTGGAAGGATTATAAGGATTTGGATAAGTGTCCAAAATGTGGAAGCACTAAATGGAAGTTTGAAAGATCTAAGAAGATACCTCAAAAGGTATTGCGTTATTTTCCATTAAAGCCAAGATTACTAGGGTTGTTTATAAATAAGAACATTGCTTGTGATATGAGGTGGCATAAAGACAATGCTAAAAATGCTACAATACATTTTGTAAGACTGAAAAGTGCAAAGTGCAATAAATTCTTTTCTCGTTAACCTAACTAAGTCATAAATAATATATTCTTTTCTCGTTAACCTAATTTATGTGGCGGCGTTTGCTTACGTGGGATTAGGTGAGAAATGATACTTCAAAACCCTTTTTGAAGTGAGAACATGATAGTATTTGGAATGGACTTCCATAATTCTTTTAGTCTCATACCAAAGGTTACAAAGTTTAAAGGGCAATGTGGGGTATTCTTATTAATATTTTAGTTTTGGAGTGAATGATTTATTTTTTATCAGATCGGAGAAAAAATTAGTCAAAATACGTTTAAACTGTCCTAAACACTCTTAATCGTTAAATCCAGAAAAAAAAAAAAAAAAACAAATTCAATCTAATGAGTGTCTAAATTTCAACTTGCTTAAAAAAGTTTATGTTACAACTCAAGTTCACAAAGATCGATCACGTAAATATATAATAATTAAAGGTCAAGTTTCATCTTTTAAAAATCAAGTTATATGATTGGAGTCATTCATTATCTACCACACTATTTTGTGATTGACCAAATCCTTGTGATGAACCATAAATAATTATAACTTGCCATTTATTCTCAATAGTAATTCTAGTTTCATTGTAATATAGATGTGATTGAATATTACACCAACATAAGCCCAATTCAAGTGGAGCATAATTGAAAAGTAAATGAAGAAATTGAAGAGCTGGCTGGATGTTAATTCTTTCTAACTGGGTGTTTTTTTTAGTTTAACGGTCCGAATTATTTTACGCGTAATTTGATTAATTTTTTTCGGCCCAATCAAAGACAGATCAACCACACCGAGATTAAGTTATTCATAAGAAATAAATCTTTTATAATTGTCAAAATTCAAAAGTAAGTGAAAAACTTCAGTGAACTACTCCCGGATTTATCTGTACAAAGACTTCAGTGAAAGAACGGAACTTGGTGAATAATTAGGCATTCATAAGAGGAAAGAACCCAAAAACTAAAGTAAAAAAAAAAAAATTTAATTTGGATTGGAAATTAATACGAATTACAGTCAATATGGGTTGTTGAGAAAATGAACTGCAAAAGCATAATGCATACTTGAAGTACGTTCGAGTAAACCAACCATGGCTCTATCTTCTCCCCTGAAAACAGCTTCTTCTTCTTCCTCATCATAACAATTTACATGCTTTCCTCCATCCAGCAAAACAAGGCTCTCAGCAAAATTCCCCACAAAAAATGAGTCTCTACCACCACGAATCTCAATCTTCCCCACTCCATTGCTCTTGGGGTTATACAAAACTACTTCTCCATCACTTTTAGCGATCAACACTTCACCATTCCTTCTAAACCCAAGAACAGCATAAATATTGCTTAACTCGACTGTAAATTGCTTGCTCCAAGACTCCACGACACCGTACTCTTTCATAACCCACACACAACACCTCTGACTCTTGGGCCAACTGTCGTATTGAAACACTGTTATCATTTCCCCACATACCGAAATTGATAAATTCAGTGGGTACTCATCTACCAACATCTTTGGAAGACTCAAATCCTTAAAAATCTCACCACCCACATCAAACCCAATTATCACATTGCTATAACTCTGGCCTTCTTGCTTTTTCAGACAATACCCAAGCCAATGAATCGCCCCATTAACAAAAACAGAGGACCAAAAATACTCAACCATACGATGTTGTGGAATATTTGAGGTTATGGGTTTCCATGAATTGTTTCTGAGAGAAAACACCTCGACTTGAGGAGGAACAAGGTAACCCTCTTGAGGGCTAATACCAGAATTGGGTTCCCAAGAATCCGGTCTGTGCTGCACATAAGCGATTCGAACCACCTTGTAGTCGTTGGTGTTGGTGTCGAAACCGCAACCCAGAGCGAACATGTAAGGACCGTAGGAATCGTAGCAGATACGAGGTTGAGGGAGGGTAACGTATTTTCGGAGTGAAGGGTTCCATAGGATGAGAGTGGAGGTGTAGCCAAAATGGTCATCGGAGAGACAGAGCAAGCCGTGGGTGGTTGAAACCAGCCTGAAGAAGGTGTTTGATTTGGTTTTGAATGGGCATTTGAGGCTTAGAGGTTGGTGGTGGAAGGTGGGGGCTGAGGTGTCCGGGTAGAGAGAGTAGTTTTCTTGGTTGGAAGAGAGGGAAAAATGCTTGATGAGGAGGTGGTGGTGGGTGGTGGTGAAGTGACTGAGGTGGGTGGTGATGAAACTGGAAGAGGAGATCAAGGAACGCCATGATTTGGATACGCACCTGAATCGTAGGAGGGATTTCACGGGGAGTCTGGAGACGATTTCAACCAGCAATTCTCGGGGAAAATAGTCCGACATGATTGTAAGGAGGGAAAAAGAGGGGGTGGCGGGGGTTGGGTGTGAAAAGTTTCCGAAGAGAAAATAGGCCGGCTTTGGATGCTCTCAATGCCCAGTTTTTTTCTTTATACTCAGGATGCAAAAGGGAAAAAAATATATAAAAATGGTACTAACAAATAATTTTGTTTATCTTTAATCTAGCGTAAACGATAATAGAGACAAAAATTCAAACATTCTGAATTTGAATTTTAATAATTATTTAAAATTAGGCCACAAGAAAATTTGTCTTTCATAAATATCTTAGTTTTAGCATTACTGATCTGTCTTTGACATAACTAAAAAAATGATTAGTCAAAATGTGTATAAACTAACTCAAATACATCTAATCGTTGAACTAAAATAATAATAATAATAATAATAATAGTAGTGTTTTCCTATTACACGTTTACTTTTTATCTAACAAAAATGTGGCACTTGTAAAATTTTTTATTTTATTACGTTACAAAATGCGTCAAACAAAAAGGGTACGACTCTAAATCAATTTTTATTATTGCAATAAAAAAAAAATTGGTATACCATATGTGCGTGCAAGATCCTGCACAATATAAAAAACGAGAATAGATCTCTCCCTTGGTGAACTCGAGTGAGCCAGTTGAGTGACCAACCACGCTGCTTGGAACAACCTGCGAGGTCCGGTGGTAACCTGGAACGGCAACGGGAGACCCTGGGGGAGCGGAAGAATGATCCAGTAAGGCCGAAAGGGGTTCCTGGAACAAAGAAGAACAAGTTAGAAGGGCGCCGGAGTGTTTTCTGGCGTATCCCCTCCGACGATCTAGTCAGTCTTTGAGAGAGAGAGGAAGGAGAAAACACTGAGTGTGTATTGTAGTAAAGAGTTTTTTGTTGCATACCCGTCTTGCCTTTTGCAAGGAGTATTTATACCTCAAAAGCTCATGATTGCTGTCAGTGTAGTCAGTAGGTGATCATTAGGTACAGGCAGTGTGCGCACTGATTCTGATGAGGAATGTCTTCTCTTCTTAACTGCTCGGGGTCCCGAGCAATCAATGCTGCGTCATCGGGATGCCGACGGTACAATATACTCCTCTCGGGGAGGATGCAATAAATGCTCTGTATTATGAGCATTTATTGTCTTTCATTTCCGAGCCTTACCGCATTGAATGCAGTCTCGTCAAAGGAGTGGTGCAATTAATCGTTTGTGTTCCCAAGTCGCGTGTCAGCAACGGCATGCGGTTTCTCTGTCTTCGATGTGATATCATATGCCACGCGTCCATCCCCCATTGGCTGTGGCCCCTGCATTTCTGTACGTTCTGACACTAATTGTGTAAGACGAGGTCATGCTGAATAGCCTAGGCTAATGACCTGTACGTCAATAGTTTATCCTGGAGTACAGGAGGCGTCCAGGACGGGGTACACCTCGGCACCGAGGAAAGGCTCATCTCGGAACCGAGAGAGGGATACCGACCGAGGTACCATATCAGACCGAGGCTACGTGTTGGTTGTAAAACGTACTGAATGCCATGATCCTATATGACGAGTACCTCGGGGGCGAGGACCTTTATGCGCCGATGGTGCTTGATCTTAGCAACAGTGTTTTGGTAATACCGAGAACACGTGTCTTCATCATGGAATATTTCAGAAAAGTCCCATCAACTGCCCCCCAGCCTTCGATCTTCTGACACCGAGGGCACGCGTCGTAAGGAGACGAAGGGTTTTCCAACAACCACAAATGCTTCATCATTGCCTCGAGCCGCTTTCCCCGGCTTGGGATGTCGTGTGCATTAAATGCGCCATTTCGTTTTTCGCGCCCAATGATGAAACAGCCACTATATAAATGGGGTTCCTCTTGCATTTTCTTGTTTCGCCATTCCGAACTTCCTCAAGAGAGTCTTTTCCTGAATCTTCGCCGGAGATCTCTTTTCTCTTCCATCGTCAACTGCTCATTCTTCCTTAAAGTCCTAAGGCCAGCAGACCCATCGTTGCTTCTGAACTTTCTGGAAGGAGTCGCCTAAAGTTTTCCAAAAAAAACTCCGTTTGGCATTCGGGTGAGTCCTAGTTTCTTTCTTCTTTTCTTCCTCCTATCCCTTTTTGTTTTCCGATGACTGGAGGTGTCTCCGGTTGATACTTAGCGACTAATCCTCGGGAAGCTTCCTCAGGGATTTTTAAGAAAAACACTCTCCACTTTCTCACTTTCTTAGAGATGCCTCGTCGTCGCCCTGCTCTCGAGAATCCTCAGGCTGGTTCTTCGGGGTCGGGGAAGTATAAAGTAAAGGGTGGTGAGCAGATTAATAGGTTTAAGGTCAAGTACGGCATTCCCCCGTGCGTAGACATAGAGGATTATGACCCGGTGGTGCACTCTCCTACCCTCGGGGCCGAGGATGCTATGCCCTTTTATACCAAGGCCATAATAGAGGGAGGAATTAGGTTTTCTTTACCCCCTTTACTTCTTCAGTTCCTCTCTCACTTCCGCCTCTTCCCCGGGTAATGTTGCCTTAATGTCTTCAGAATAATTATGGGGGTCTTAGAGCTCAATAGGCGTCTCGGGGTAAATATTGGGCTCAACGATCTCCTTTTTTGTTATTCCCTCCTGAGAGTCATGCATCACCAACACTTCTACTTCAAAGCCAGGGACCCCTCCATGTACCTTGTAACTCATCTTCCCGACTCGGACAAGGGGTACAAGGACGATATTCTTATTTTCAAGGGATCTTGGCAGAGAGGTGTGGGTCCCGAGTATAACGACTTGTTATGCCCTCTAGAATGGAGAACGACAAGTACGTCGGTTCCTTCGGGTTTATTATTTTGTTCTCCAGATTTTCCATGTTCATGACTACTTTTTTGTTTGTGCAGATATTCTTGCTCGGGAAACAGCTCCTCCCCCTCAGTCGCTGGTGAACTTTGCCGACCTAGTCACGGTTTGGAGATTTACTGGTGACAACGGGTTCGGCTGGGCTGCCCACATCCTGCTGAATTACACCCCCGGATATAAGAAATTTTCACAGCTTCCTCAGCCTTTTGAGCCTTCGCGGTGGTCTGAACTCTTCGATCAGGCGGCGAGGCAAGAGGTCGAGGAAAACTTGGAGGAAGACCCTGATCGGGCTTCGGAGGCAGAGGTAGAGGGAGTAGTTGAAGAGCTCGGGGTCAGAGAGGACTTTGTTCCTTCGGACGCCGAGGTGGGGACTTCGGGAGGAGATTTGTGGCCGGACTTCCAAGTTCTACAATCTCTAGACGTCGAGGACGCCCTCGAGGTCGCGATGTCCAGCACGCCTCGCATTGACCTGGGGTTCCTGAGGCAGAGGCAAGCCCTTGCTACCGGGAGGGGTCGAGGATCGACCGGCGGCGCCCCCTCTGCAGGGACCAGTTCCACCCCATCCTCAAGAGTTCTCAGTCGGGGTCAAGTGCGTGACCGGGATCCTCAGGTAGAGGAGGAGAGAAGGGTCAAACATAGGCACGATGGCCTCGGCAGAGGATCCAGGGCATCTTCCGCTCAGCAGCAAAGCGGGAGAGGCCGTGGGTTACCCCCTGCTCCTCCGCAACAGCAGCAACAGCAACAGCAACGACAACAGCAACAACAGCAGCAGCAGACTCCCCCTTCCCTTCCGCCGACAGTGGAAGCCGCGGAGTGGAATCCCCGAGCCACCGATCACATGAACCGAGTGATCAGGGTCGATGATTCCATTTTGCTGGATCCTCATGTCGCCAATGCAGTGAGTGAGACACTGCATTTCGAGGCTGACATGGCGGCTCACAGGGGGCGATCAACGAACGTGTTGTTCCGCTCTATCATCCAGAATTCCCTGGTGGTAAGTTCATTTTTGCTTTGGTTTCTTCTCTCTCGCTTTCCATTTTGTGACACTTTTTCCCTCCTTTGCAGGCTACCCAACAGATCTCCATAATAGCTGCGCGGTACCATGGGTCTAGGATGGACCTCCAGCGGGCCCGAGAGCAGAAGGAAGAGGCGGAGGGGGCCCTCGCCCGAGCTATGGAGGACGTAGCTGCCAGGGATTCTACCCTGGCGGGGCAGGCTGCTCAAATCGAACAACTCCTCAAGGATGCCGAGTCGGCTAAGGTTGGCGCTGAAAAGCTAAGTGCTGCCCTTGCCGATGCTGAGGGGAGGATCACCGAGCAGACGCGGCGGCTTTCTGCCGCGGAGGAGAGGGCGGTTGGCTCAGAGGAAAGCTGTCTGGCTCTCACCCAGGAGCTGGACAGGATCAGAGCCGAGGCACTGAACAGAAAGTCGGAGGAGCAACTCCGGGAAGAGTTCGCCGATGACGTGCTCCCTGCTCTTGAGGAAAACAGCAAGGAGTTCTTCAAGAAAGGGTGGGACGAGGCGCTCCAGTCTGCTGGAATCCCGTCAGACTCCCCGCTCTTCCAGATGCACAAGTACGTGCCCTCGGCAGAGATGGAACGGGCCGAAGCAGAGATTGCTGCCGAGGATGAGATCCCAACGCCGGTGCAAGTCTCGGCGGATCCGCCCGAGGCAGTGATAGTGGACTTGTCCGAAGAGGCCCCGCCGGACCATGCCCCTGATCCTCATGTTGCTCAAGGTCTCTCTGTTGCCGAAGTACCTCTCCTTCTGCCTGCTCCAGAAGCTTCTCAACCTTTTTATGCTGACTCGCCCTCGGCTGATGTTGTGGAGATGCCCGGGGCCAGATGAAAGCCCCTTTTTCTTTTTGATTGTACTCTTTTTTCTTTTGTAGCCTTTGGGGACGCAAAGCCCCTCTTCTTGAAATAAATCATGAGTACTTTTTCCTTTTTTGCGTACAGTAGTGTTTTGTTTTTTTTTTTTTGAACTGTCTTCATGGCTGCTCGCCCATTCAAGAGGCACGCTCTTGTGTTTGCTTCGGGGACAGGAGTCCTTGAACTCTGTCCCCAGGGCCTTGCCCTTCCAGGAGGCTTGCTCCTGTATATGCTTCGGGGACAGGAGCCCTTGAACTCTGTCCCCAGGGCCTTGCCCTTCCAGGAGGCTTGCTCCTGTATATGCTTCGGGGACAGGAGCCCTTGAACTCTGTCCCCAGGGCCTTGCCCTTCCAGGAGGCTTGCTCCTGTATATGCTTCGGGGACAGGAGCCCTTGAACTCTGTCCCCAGGGCCTTGCCCTTCCAGGAGGCTTGCTCCTGTATTTGCTTCGGGGACAGGAGCCCTTGAACTCTGTCCCCAGGGCCTTGCCCTTCCAGGAGGCTTGCTCCTATATTGTTTCGGGGACAGAGCCCTTGAACTTTGTCCCAAGGGTCTTTGCTTTCAGGACTTGCTAATCTGTACGATTACAAGTTTTCCATCCATGCCTTCTAATCTGTACGACCCGGTGCCCCGATTGATATCACTTTGTAAGGCCCTTCCCAGTTAGGTCCCATTTTTCCCTCTGTTGGATCACGGGTATTGGCCGTTACCCTTCTGAGGACCAGATCGCCTATTCGGAATTCTCGCGCCTTGACCCTTCTGTTGTATAGTTGGGAAATCTTCTCCTGATACTTAGTTATCCTCAAGGCGGCTGCCTCCCTTCTTTCTTCCACTAGATCCAAATCCAATCCAAGTTGACGGTCATTCCCCCCTTCGTCGAAAGCTTGGGTCCTTATGGTCGGGAGCCCTACTTCGAGGGGTATGATTGCCTCCATTCCGTATGCCAGGGAGTATGGGGTTTCCCCTGTCGAGGACCGAGGGGTGGTCCTGTACACCCACAAAATGTTTAATAGTTCATCCGCCCATTTTTCCTTGGCTTTCTCCAACCTCTTCTTGATCCCATTGATAATTGTCTTGTTGGAGGCCTCTGCCTGCCCGTTGGCTTGAGGATAGGCAGGGGTGGAGTAGAAATTACGGATCCCGAGTTGCTCACAGAAAGACTTGAAACGCCCGCCGGTGAATTGAGTCCCGTTATCCGACACCAGTGCCCGGGGAATCCCAAACCTGATGATTATGTTCTCCCAGACGAACTTTTTGGCATCTATGTCGCGGATATGAGTCAACGGCTCCGCCTCTACCCACTTGGTGAAATAATCTGTGGCCACAATGAGGAACTTCCTATTTCCCGGAGCCTTAGGCAGGGGTCCAACTAAATCGAGCCCCCACTGGGCGAATGGCCAAGGGCTGGTCAGGGGGTGTAAGTCCCCCGCGGGTTGCCTGATTGCAGGGGAGAACTTCTGACACTGGTCGCATTTTTGGACGTATGCGCGCGCATCCCTTTGCATTTGCGGCCACCAATATCCCTGAGACATGATGCGGTGTGCCATTGATCGCCCCCCAGAGTGCCCCCCGCATATTCCTTCATGTACCTCATAGAGAAGGTCTTGTACTTGGTCTTCTTGGACGCATAGCAAGTAAGGCCCCGAGAAAGACCTCCGATACAGTTTTTGATCCGGAGAGACCCAAAATCTTGGAGCTTTGAGTTTTATCTTCCTTGCTTCCTTTGAACACTCCGGGAGATCTCCTGTTGTTAGGAACCTGAGAAAGGGATCAATCCAACTGGGCGGCTTGTGTGCGTCCTGGATGACCATTGCCTCGGGAGCATGGTCTATGCAGGATGCGGGAAGGTATTCAATGGTGATCCTGCGCGACTGGGAGGAGTCCACCGCCGAGGCTAGACAAGCCAGGGCGTCGGCATGTGTGTTCTTGTCTCGGGACACTTGTTTGATTTCAATCCGGCCGAACCTTCGGATTACAGTCGTCGCCTGGTGATGGTAGGCCTTCATCCTAGGGTCCCTCGTTTCAAACTCTCCGTTGACTTGATTGACTACTAGCATAGAATCACAATGCACGATTAAATCGGTAACTCCAGTCGCCTCAGCTAACCGAAGTCCTGAGATGAGGGCCTCGTATTCAGCTTCATTATTCGAAGCCTTGAATCCCAGCCGAACGGCCTGCTCCGCAATAATCCCATCTGGAGAGGTCAGCAAGATACCGATTCCGGACCCCTTACTATTTGACGAACCGTCCACACACAAAAGCCATGGCGATCCTTCACAATTCGTTGGAGACGCTAAGTCGGGAGGAGGCGGTCCTTCTAGAACGGGATGCTCCCCCGAAAACTCAGCTATGAAGTCTGCCAATATTTGACCTTTTATCGCAGTTCGGGGTTTGAAATGAATGTCGTGCTCCCCCAACTCTACTGCCCACTTGGAAATCCTTCCGGAGAGTTCCGCTTTCCTCAAGATCGCTTTCAAGGGCTGATCGGTAAGGACAGTGATTGGGTGCGCCTGGAAATAATGCCGCAGTTTCCTTGCAGTGGTGACCAGGGATAGAGCCAGTTTCTCTAGGGTAGATATCTTGTCTCTGCGTCCAGGAGCGCCTTGCTTATATAATAAATCGGCTTCTGGCGGTGCTCATGCTCACGGATAAGTACCCCGCTTACCGCAAACTCAGATACTGCCAGGTACAAGAACAGCATCTCCCCCTGGATGGGGACGGACAAGGTTGGAAGAGTCCTTAGGTATTCCTTGATTCCAGCCAGGGCGTCCTCGCACCCCCGGCTCCACATATTCTTCCCAGCACTCTTGATTGCTCCGAAAAAGGGTTTGCATTTGTCCGAAGAGCGTGAGACGAAACGGTTAAGTGCAGCCAGCATCCCTGTGAGTTTCTGGACTTCTCGGACAGTGCGGGGGCTCCGGATGTCCAGGATCGCTTGAATCTTATCCAGGTTGGCTTCGATTCCTCGTTGACTAACCAGGTATCCGAGGAATTTACCTGATTCCACTCTGAAAACGCACTTCGCCGCATTCAGCTTCAGCCCATACTCCCTGAGGGTGGAGAAGGTATCCGCCAAATTTGTCAGATGATCACAACTTCGTTTGCTCTTCACCAGCATATCGTCTATGTAGACCTCCATGATGTTGTCGATTGCTTTTTGAACATCCGATTCATCAGTCTTTGGTATGTTGCCCCGGCGTTCTTTAGTTCAAACGGCATCACTTTGTAACAGTAAACTCCCTTCGGAGTGATAAACGCCGTCTTTTCCTGATCCGGGGGATAGAGAGGGATCTGATGATATCCTGCTCGGGCATCCAGGAAGTTCATTCGTTCATATCCGGCAGTGGCATCTACCAGCTGGTCCACCTTTGGCAGGAGGTAGTCGTCCTTGGGACATGCCTTGTTTAGATCTGTAAAGTCTACGCAGACACGTCATTTCTCCCCTTTCTTCTTTGCGCACACCGTATTAGACAGCCATTCTGGGAACTGTATCTCTCGAATGGCGTCGGCCTTCAGGAGTTTGTCGATTTTCTTGTTGACCGCGCTGGTGTGATGTGGGGCCATGCGTCGTGGCCTCTGTTTGTCTGGCTTGTGCGACGGGTCAACATGCAGCCTGTGTGTGATTATCTCAGGGTCTACCCCCGTCATTTTCATTTCGTTCCATGCGAACACTTCTGTATTTTCCCTTAGGAACTCGATCATCTCCTCCTGTTTGGCTGTGGGCATCGAGGTCCCAACTAAGAAATACCTCTCTTCTTCTCCCTCTACCAAGGGCACCTTCCGGAGGTCTTCTACCGACCGCTCAGTTGGGTCTATCCGGGGGTCATCCATTCCTGGACGCCCGGACTGTAATTGCTATTTTTCTATAATCTCTTCCAGTGCTCGCCCCTTCTCCTGGCTGAACGCCCCGGCTCGAACGGCTGAATAAAAACAATTTTTCGCGGACGCTTGGTCCCCCTGGATCTCCATGATACCTTCTAGCATGGCGAATTTTAATTTCTAGTAGAAAGTGGAGTGCACCGCTCCCAACGCATGCAGCCATGTTCGCCCCATAATCACGTTGTAGGGAGAGTCCGTATCGATCACGACAAACTCGGTGTCGATGACAAAGGGACCTGTGATAACTGACAATGTGATTTTCCCCACGGGCAGGGCGAACGAGACGTTGAATCCGATGAGGGGTGTCCTGACTTTGGTGAGGTCTTTGGGGCCAAGACCCATCCGTTTTAAAGTTTCGGAGTACATCACCTCTGAGGAACTTCCAGAGTCTATCAAAATCCTTTTGACATCGAATTTTCCTATCCTCAGGGTCAAGACAAGGGCGTCGTTATGAGGAGTCACTACGCCTGTCAAATCCGCGTCGGAGAATGTAATGCCAAGCTCACCCGTCCTGGCCCTTTTACTTGGTGGCCCTACATCAACCTCGGCCACCTTCCTCATAAAAGCTACCCTTTTGAGGTCGGACTTGAGTTCCTTGGACGTGGGGCGATCCAGGGGACATATATGGATGACATCTATGATGTTGTCCGGCTCCTCGGTCGGGGCAAGGGCTTGTCTCTCTTCTGGCCTGGGCTCTATGTACTCTTTCAAATATCCGTCTCGGACCAATCTTTCCAAGAACAATTTGAACACCCGGCAACTTTCGGTGAGATGCCCGAAATCCCGGTGATAGGAACACCTAACCTTTTGATCACGGGTGGAGGGGTCGCTCTGCATCCTGGGCGGCCATTTGAAGAACGGCTCGTGCTTGATTTTATGGAGCAACTTGAAGATGGGTTCCTTGAACACAGTGTGAACTCCTTTGGACGGACCCCCTGGAGGGGGTAGCAATCCCTTTCGGGGAATATCTTCCTGCTCCTTCTCTTTTCTCTTAGATTGGAGGGCTCAGCCTTTGCTGCTTCCAATCTCGTCCTCAATCCTCGAGTATTTGTTTATCTGGGCCATTAGTTCCCCCATATCCGAGGGGGTCTTCTTGGTCAGGGATCGGTACAGGTTCGTGTCCCTTGCCAAGCCGAGCCGGAAAGATGTTGCTGTCATGACCTCCGAGCAGCCTTCTACCTCATTAACCTCTTCCCAGTATCGGATGGCGTACTGGCGAAGAGTCTCGGATTTCCTCCGTATGAGGGTCAGCAATGATCCAATGTCTTCGGGGCGCTTATTCCCCGTAATGAATCGAGCCAGAAACTGCTTAGTCAATTCCTTCCAGGACCCAATACTGTTGGGGGGAAGCGCCTCGAACCACTTCATCGCAGAGTCCCCCAAGCTCATAGGAAACACTCGGCAGAGAAACCGTTGGTCCGAATGATAGAGGGACATCATCTGCTTGTATTGCCTGACATGGGCTTCGGGATCGGACCGCCCGTCATAAGTTTTGAACCGCGGCACGACAAACTTTCTTGAAACCTCCATCTCACCGATCTCCCTCGTGAAGGGCGTTTGTATGACTTCGTCCTCGGCCTCATCCTGGACAGCCTTACCCTTTCTCCTGGAGTCTAACCGGGCTCTGAGATCAATTTCTTCCCTGACGGGATGCCTTCTGAAGTCCTTGAGTTCATCGGTAAGCCCCTCATTTCCTAGGCGTCGTGTGGATTGGGTTGAATCCTCCTCGGATTCATCTCCCTTCCTCCGTCTAGACAAACCTCGCCGGAGGTCGTCCAGGGCCAATGGCCTTGCTTTCCTTGAATGGTTGTCATGATGATGCTCGCCGGCTCTGGGTCGCTTTGGGGCCCTAGAGCTTTCTGCTTTGTTGTTTATGTGGTTTCTTAGATCCTTCGTTTTCGCCTCCCAGGCGAGAAACCCACGAGAAAGGAATGAATCCCTCGATCCTTCGCCAGAGGCGGCAAACTCGTTGAGCCGGCTTAGGACGTTTACATTGTCCTTTTTCAGCTGACGTAATCTATCGCCAAACTTTTCTTCAATCAGCTCCGCCAGCTGACGAGCCAAGGGGGCTGATCCCCCTGACCTGATTCCCATACTGGTTTGAGGGGTAACCCCTCTTGACCGAGTAGAGACACTTTTATTCATATCGGTGTGATCCCTTCCTCCGTGATGACAGGGAGCTTGTAACTCGAGATTCCTTTGGTGGGGGCCTTTCCCTTTCTGTCGAGTGTTCACCATGGTCACTATTCTTTATAGAGAAAAAACTAGGAAAACTAGTCGTTTCCCACAGACGGCGCCAGATTGTGCGTGCAAGATCCTGCACAATATAAAAAACGAGAACAGATCTCTTCCCTTGGTGAACTCGAGTGAGTCAGTTGAGTGACCAACCACGCTGCTTGGAACAGCCTGCGAGGTCCGGTGGTAACCTGGAACGGCAACGGGAGACCCTGGGGGAGCGGAAGAATGATCCAGTAAGACCGAAAGGGGTTCCTGGAACAAAGAAGAACAAGTTAGAAGGGCGTCGGAGTGTTTTTCGGCGTATCCCCTCGGACGATCTAGTCAGTCTTTGAGAGAGAGAGGAAGGAGAAAACACTGAGTGTGTATTGTAGTAAAGAGTTTTTTGTTGCATACCCGTCTTGCCTTTTGCAAGGAGTATTTATACCTCAAAAGTTCATGATTGCTGTCAGTGTAGTCAGTAGGTGATCATTAGGTACAGGCAGTGTGCGCACTGATTCTGATGAGGAATGTCTTCTCTTCTTAACTGCTCGGGGTCCCGAGCAATCAATGCTACATCATCGGGATGCCGACGGTACAATATACTCCTCTCGGGGAGGATGCAATAAATGCTCTGTATTATGAGCATTTATTGTCTTTCATTTCCGAGCCTTACCGCATTGAATGCAGTCTCGTCAAAAGAGTGGTGCAATTAATCGTTTGTGTTCCCAAGTCGCGTGTCAGCAACGGCATGCGGTTTCTCTGTCTTTGATGTGATATCATATGCCACGCGTCCATCCCCCATTGGCTGTGGCCCCTGCATTTCTGTACGTTCTGACACTAATTGTGTAAGACGAGGTCATGCTGAATAGCCTAGACTAGCCTAGGCTAATGACATGTACGTCAATAGTTTATCCTGGAGTAGAGGAGGCGTCCAGGACGGGGTACACCTCGGCACCGAGGAAAGGCTCATCTCGGAACCGAGAGAGGGATACCGACCGAGGTACCATATCAGACCGAGACTACGTGTTGGTTGTAAAACGTATTGAATGCCATGATCCTATATGACGAGTACCTCGGGGGCGAGGACCTTTATGCGCCGATGGTGCTTGATCTTAGCAACAGTGTTTTGATAATACCGAGGACACGTGTCTTCATCATGGAGTATTTCAGAAAAGTCTCATCACCATATATTTGTACGAAAAGTAAATTTTTTTTTAAGTTTAACGGTTAAGGATATTCGAATCAGTTTATATGTACTTCGATAAATCATTTTTCTTAGTCTAGTTAAAAATATGTCATCAATGCTAAAATTAATATACTCATAAGATATAAATTTTTCTTTCCCTAATCTCTAAAAATTAGCAAAATTTCTACCGATTGGAATTGGATTTCTTACATCATAGGAAAGAAAATGGAGCGGTGGTTGATAGGAGTTGTTGTCAGCTGGCTCCTAACCTACCCGAGATTGACTTTGATTTGATTAAACTTTTTGAATTTTTCTCATTATTAAAAACGTAATTGATTGATGAGTTTCGATGAAAGATTTCAACACCCCCCATCGCACCCAACCCTCCCACCTTAGCTTCCACCTCCACCAGCACCACTCCCAACCCTCCAATTCCAACCCACTTCCCTCCCACCCAAGGCTATGCGTTTCTAGTTGAACAACCCCAACTCTGAAGACTCAATTACCTCTTTTTCTCTAGATATGCAAAACCCACATGAATAGGTGAGAGTCGCCACCCTCGAATCAGTCACTGCCACCCTTGAATCAGCCACTTTCTCTCTCGAATCAGCCAAAACTCACATAAAGGAGTTGCCAGGGTGGTGGTGAACGATTTCGTGACGGTGGACGTGGGGCTGCAGTGATGGGAATGGAACTATGTGGTGATGGTGAAACTAATTATCCTAATTAATGGTAATTTTTGATTAATTTTAATCAAAATATAATGGTGTAATGTTAATATTTAATTAATTTTTATAATTGCATAACTAATGTTGTTAGAATTGTAAATTATGATAATTCGTAGACAAGATTATCTTAGAAATGATAGGCACATTATAGAGGGGTAATTTTGAAATTAGGTAAATTTTGTTCCCTAACTTCTTCATTTTTTATTAGTCGGATTACCGGTCGGAAGGGGTGTTTGTGTCATCATATTTAAATCTCAGAGGTCATCGTGCAATTCTAAAAATGTTAGGGGGCCTCTTTATCATTTAGTCAAATGTTAAGGGGTGTGAGTATAATTTACCATTATATTCAACCAAGTTTTCCTCATTATTTTGAATCAGTCTAATCTAAATGTTCAATGTTTTTTTTTCCAAAAGCTGGTGGAGAGTATAATCAGAATTTTTTTATTTTCTTTTTTGCGAAAGCTGGTGGACAGTACACCTAGAAGGTCTTTGAAGCTAATAGCTTTAAGCTAAGTATTTTTATTTAATTTTAATTTTAACTATTGATCTATTTTAATACTCTCTTATACCTAATTTGTCATTTTTTAATTATCTCTTCCGCTTCTTAGATATTTCATTATGTGTTTAGTAAGTTAAGACAAGAGAAATAATAAAATAAAGAAAAAAAGAAAAAGAGAGGAAGATCAGAGAATGGGCGACGGAAGGGGAGGTGCAAACTAGGACCTTTAAGCGAAGATTCAACGATTAAATTTATTTTAATTATTATGAAAATAAAATATATTATTCATGTTGCCATGAATCACAGATCTATCGATTCTAATTCAGGATTAAATATGTAAAATAAATACTTAATAATTTAAAATTCATATTTAAATTATTCTCTTAAGTTTCGAATTGACACTAGCGTAATGATGTAATATGTGTTTAAAAGAAAACTCTAATTATTAGTTAGGAAAATTACGTGGGTATAATGGTGTCAAGTATAATATTACATGTTTAATTTATTTATAATATACTACTAATAAAAGTATCTTACATAAAAAAAACTTTTGACTTATTATTTTACCCTTCTAAAAAATTATAAAAACTAACATATGCTTTTATATTTAAATTTGTAGATTACCATTATATCCCTCTATATTTAAATAACAACACAAACATCTAACTTATCATGTAAATCTATATATTTGTAAAACTTTTAGATGATCATGTTACTCTTAACAAGATATATAAAAATATTATTATTTTTTTTTCAAAACCCCAATATTAGTACACTTTGACAACTTCATTGATACAATCATCTGGTTCCAAAAAATGTATTTTTTCTCTTCATCCACAATACAAACAATTTAAGTCTGATAAATATGAGATAATATCTAATTTAACTATATAATTAAATATTTATGTATTTTATCAAATATTTTCACGAAAGCTTTTGAGTGCAACGCACGTGTTGCATTGCTAGTCAACCATAAAGGAGATTGCTTTTGTTTGAAATATTAATTACATGTGAGTATTTATAACCACTAGATGAGATTAAACAGTTTAAATGCTACCATGCTAATAAAGCATAAATTAAACTATTGAAATTATGAGGCTGAAATTTAAGTTGCTGAAATCAATAGAAAAAAATAAGTGTTAAAATTCAAGCTGTAAATTAATGTTTGGTGCTAAAAATTTTATATAGAAGCTGAAATAGTTTTCTCAAGTGTTGAAAAATAGTAGTTAGAAATTGGTAGTGTGATTATAGTAACTAGAATTGAAACCATATAATCAAACACGTGATTTATAAGTTGTATATCATTGATAGAAATTTAAACATTATACTTCAATGCTAAAAATCAGCATAATATCATGTAATTAAAGACAAGAGTTGTAATTGCTTTAAACCTACTGAAACTGCTGGCTTAAGGGTAATAAATTACATTTTAGATGATTGATATTATTTTTAAAACTATAAAGAGTGAATTAAAGTAGTTCCTAAATGTGATCGGGATATACTCATTTGAAATGATTAACTAAGTCTAAGTATGGCCATCGTGTACAACTAAAGTAAGTAGAGCATCAAATACGAGTTTATATGCATTCATTAGCATTAATTAAATAACTTTAGAGTCGATGCTCACTTGCATTTGCATATATGCTAAATATTACGGTCAAAGACTACTATCTCAGTTACACATAGGAATCGATCGTAAAGTGATGAGGGGTATTTGCCATCGATAAAGATGAAGTGTACCGCTTCATAATAATTAGAAATAAAAGTATATGATGTGTTGCTTAAATATGGATCAAATGTACTTTTATGAATAGTTTGAGATTTGAGTAATTATCCGCTATGTCAAGTTGTTGATAGCTTGAGATGATTTACATGTTGTTAGTTTGGACACTGCGCAGTTGTTATGAGACTGTTTAACATTACTTATGTTGTTGATAGCTTAACATTGTTTAAGTGTTGTTGTTTGACTCATTGCTTAAGTGGAAATTTATTATTTTAATATATGAGGTTGATTTGAATTTCAAAGTGATTTAAGTTCACTTTGGTTGTGATTTGTGGGTTATGAGTATTTTTTTTGGTGGAATTATATTTGATTCATGTTTTTGTTATTTTTCCTTTGATTATGATATTCAGTACACTCAACAAAATTATTGGTTACAGGATAAGAAAGTCTAGAGTGGTGTCTACTACTGCACTAACATGATAGAGATGAGAGAAAACTAAGGGATCTAGTTTATGTATATATTGTAGAGAAATGTTTGTTTTTCCTATTGTTGTAAAATGATGGAATTTCTAATCTTTTGTTTTGATACAAACGATACCATTGTTTACTTTGTTATATAACTTATCTATATTTGGTGTTATTAGGTGGCACTATTGACTTTAAAGACGTTATTGCATTACAGATACAGGTATTATCACGTGTCGAGTTATATATCTCTAAAAAATCGAGGGAGTCTCTTAGGATGGAGTGTGACACCTATTATCAGTAAACCCCTAAAGATAACTACAAATTATCCAGACAAGCCACCTTTCAATATCACTAGCCCTCTCCCTCACCCAAAACTTAACCCTTTACCCAAACCTCTACAAACTCCAAACAGCCCCATGTACAACAACCCTAAGAATCACCCATCTGCTGTCCACACAAACCCTTTAATCATCCATCAAAGCTTCCATAACATAAGAACCATTTTCCCAAATCACATCGTAACTCCCACCTTAACAGACACCCTACCTATTTCCTACAAGAATGCCTTAGTCCCAGAAATGCGCAAAGAAGTCCACACCAACTCAATGCAAATTGTGGAGTCAGATTTGGAAGAAAATTTTGAGGAGTCCAGCAGTCCCAGAATCAGTCTGTCCAAAGAAGAAAAAGCCTGAATCAGAATTCCTTGGGTTATGCTATTATTTTCAAAACCTATGGGTGCACACAGAACTACCAATGCTTGGTTGGGAAATTAACTGCCTTATGGAAGACAAAGGATAAAATGGAAGGTTTAGCTTTAGGTGAAGGCTTCTATATATATCGCCCGTTTCCACCTTGAAGAAGATGCCACGAGGATACTTAGTGAAGGTCCGTGGTTCATTGGACAACAATGCATTGGTGTTCAACAATGGAAGTATGGGTTCATTTACCTAGGTTACCAATTGAGTTTTACGACCCTCTCATCCTGAAGAAAATTGGACTCAAACTTGGTAGGATAATCAAGATTGACGCCACAATTGAAGACATCTCTTGAAAATATTTGCAAGATTGTATGTTCAAATTAATATCTCTCAACCTCTTGGCTCGCATTTTTTCATTGGCAAACACAAGTAGTGGATCATGTACGAAGGCCTTAAAAAGATATGTTTTACCTGTGGCCATCCTGGACAAGACACTGATGTTTGCGGTGCATCGATCACTTGCCAAAATCACACGTTTTCAGCAAAAGCAAATGGCACAAAGCCACCATGGAAAGATTTACGAACTCCTAAAATAAAGAGGAAGAAAACTTTGGTCTATGGCTTGCAGCGCAGCATAAAACACCAAGAAGTAAAACCCACAAGGAGAAGCTGGCGACTACGCCCCATTTCAAATCGTCACTAACTATATTCTAAAGGGCAAAGCAGCTTGGAGGATGAAGGCGAATGGAACAATTGAATCACTCATTACTGGAATCAAATGAAAAGTAAATGTGGTGAACTTGATAAAGATGATGGTATGGATAGCTTAGTCTCTTGGGATTCTGAGGATTCAATGGATTAAAGTTACATGGAATTGGCATTTGCAAAACTTGCACTAGCAAGATGTTTCAAGGACCCATAACAAAATCTCGTAAATCGTCATTAAGGCGAAAGTCTTTTGGACGAATTGCCATTAAGTGACCAAATGATGTCAATGAAAATGATGAAAATAGAATTATTTTCTTCATGTCTTGGTTTACGTATCTAGGAGATGTTTTTTTTTTTTTTGGATCAGGTGGTGAGCTACATTGTAAGACCTACGGCCATGTATCAAGCCTCGATGCTTGATTTTATTTTTGTAACTTTCTTTTCCCTTAAATCTCAATTTACATTTAGCAAAAAATATATATTATATATTTTTTATATTTTTTTGTCAAACAGATTGATCAAATTGTAAAGTATTGTTTGTATTATAATATTGTTGCTTACCGAAAAATAAAATATACAGAGAATCATATATAAATGTAATACTAATAAATGAGTCAAAAAAAATTTAGAAGTCGAATATTAATAATAAAAAAGTCTAAAGAATTTAGAAGTAAAAGAGGTAGAGAAAATAAAAATTAGATTAAGGTAAATATATGGTATAATTGACCTTATAATAATAATTATGAATAAAATAAAATTTTTCTCAGATGTTGGCATTATTAAGGATAAAATAAAAAATTAATTTTTTTTCTCGCTAATATTTACAAGTAATATAGAATAGATAAAGATATAAATTTTTTTCTTGTTGACATTTTATTAATATATTATTATGGATATGATATTTTGTAGATATAATAATAAAATATAAATAAATATTTTTTGTTCTTTTACTTTTTCATTCATACCAAATACGAAAATAAATAATTCCTTGTATTTCTCATTCCTGCCACCAGACACAAAAGAGAGAGCAAATGTTTATTTTTTTTATGTAGATAAAAAGTGTATTAATTCAACTTTTCTTCATTTAATTCTTTATTCTAGCCTACAACACAAACCACAATAGTGGAAAAAAAAAAAAAAAAGTAAAAAAAAAAGAGCAATATTATTTGGATTTAATTTATTAAATTAATTTTTTGACATAATTGCTCATAATTAGGGGGAAGAGGCGGGGTGGGGCGCGGGCAATTGCCCAGACTGAAATTTTAAAAAAAATTAGGGTTAATTTAAAATTATAATAAAAATTAAATTTTATAGTAACTTACCCCCACTCATTTTTTTTAATGAACTAAAAACTTAGATTCAAAATTTGCTCATATAGACTTAATCTTACAATTTTTTCTTTAGTGATCTCCGGTTATATTTATTTCTTCTACAATGACTCACTTAAATTATCAAATCAATCATTCTCCAAATTCCATTACTAAGGCATAAATTAATATTTTTGACCAACTACCCAAGTTTGAATATACTACATCATATTCTAAAATTTAGATTTGGGCATAAAAAAAATTAATCTGATTATGATTTAATTCACTTCGATTCAATTTGATATGCATACAAATATGTATATGTAAACATTTAATGAAACTAAGCTATAAAATTGAATTAAAATTACAGTGCGATAAATAAATAAATATATTTTTTTAATTGAATTTTTGATAAAATTCACAATATTTAATAGATTCGAATATGGATTATAAAAATAAAATCACTTAAATAATTAGATTAGATTTAAAATAAACTTTTTAAGACAAATTATCATTCGGATGAGTCGAAATTATATCATTGACAAGCTTACTCACAAAGTGATAGGTCAAAATAACATTCTACATGAAAACTATCTTTATTCTAGTACTTTATACAGAAAAATTTATATTAATTTTTCTTAGTTAAGTCCTATCATTTTTTCACATGTATTTTCTAGTACTTTATACAAAAAAAATTATATTAATTTTTCTTATTATGTCCTATCATTTTTTCACATATATTTATATGAGAAATTTTTGAAAGTAAAAAAAATAATGTGAAGAATGATTTTATAAAAGGTGTTTAGATTGAGAACATTTTTTATAGAGAATGAAATTTTGAAAAAAAAAAAAATCATGTTCACTAGATGTAACGAATTTTGATAATTGTTGTGTAATTGTTCTCTTTAACTTGATGATTATTCCCACAAAAAAGAGACTTTGGCTTCGCACCAATTCATAATCATGGATTGACAGTGAACCCAATATTTATCGGAATATGCTAACAATCTAAAGCTGTGATTGATTAAATTAATAAATTAAATCTAAATAATATTATTTAAAAAAAAAACGCCACCTCTCAAGCAGGACTGAAATTCTGTTAAAAAATTAATAGTAGAAATATTGTTAATCAAAACGATGTCGGTTTAATACAAAATGATACTATTTTAATCTACGCCACCTCTGTTTAAGTCGTAAGAGAAAACTAACAGCAGAGGAGCGGACCCCAAGCGGGTTGTTGAACAAATGCAGTGTCAACTGGTCAGCCTCGTAATCAGGCAACCAAACACGCCCTCCAAATCTTCCCTAGGATTTCATGTTTTCCGATGTCAAAAAACATCAAATTAAGGTTCTTCTAGCTTACCTAGGCCTTAACCTCACTCGATCTCTGCTTTTTCAAGGCCATGGGCAACACATCTTCGATGCTTACTCAATACGACATTGAAGAAGTTCAAGAACACTGCAATCACACCTGTAAGCACACAAACAATCATATAGTTTTGTGGGTGTTAATTTAATTTTTCTAAAAATTATGTTTTGGTTTTTAATTATTGAGAAGTATTGTTGTTGTTATTCCTCAGTTTCACAGCAGGAGATAGTTGCTCTGTATCAGAGGTTCTGTCAGCTGGATCGCAATGGGGGTGGCTTCATCTCTTCCGAAGAGTTCATGTCTGTGCCCGAATTTGCCGTCAATCCTCTCTCTCAGGTTCTTGTTTGCCAAAACTCTCAACTTCTCTTTTACCAAAAAAAAATTATCTAGCATGTGGGTAAGAAGGAGGCTACATACTAAAAATTACAAATTTTTGTAGGTTAAATTACAAATTTCGGGATTAAGTTATAACGAAAAATATAGAAGTTAAGATTGATCTTAGAAAAGCATGTAACTTTTGGGGAATAAGTTATACTCTTCTGGGATTGTTCCATATATCCTTGTGATTATTTAAAATCAAAGTGGGTAATGTGAAAAAGTCAGTAAAAATTAGGGTATTGGAGCATGAAACTGTCCTCATTCTTGCATTTGAAAAATACAATAAAAAGAAGGCAATTTGGTATTGTGGAAACACATCCTTGAATTTGAATTGAAGACTATATTGGCTCATACACTGATAAAACTACTTTTATCTTGCAATACTGCTTACAAGGCATTAATTCCATGCCACCAAGTACCACCTAAGAACTTAGATATAATATTTGGAGCCCAAGAGGGACCCAATATGACTGTTTTGTATACATGTGTGTGCAAGGATGTATGTGTATACTTCCATGGCGGTCTATCTGCACAAACGTTGCATACTTGCAATGATCAGATGAGAAACTGAGTAGGGTTGCCAAATTTGAATTTCAAAATGCCGTTTGCTTTTTCAGAGATTGCAGAGGATGCTGGATGGGTTGAATTTTAAGGAGTTTGTGGCATTCTTGTCTGCATTCAGTTCCCGAGCAAGCTTGCAGCATAAAGTGGAATGTAATGATTCTTTCTGTTATATGTCTTTCTAAAATTATTCTGTATCTTCTAGTCTAGTTGGTGTTGTTTTATCGTTTTCACTTGCTGAATGCCATTCAGAGTCTTACATTTCAATCTATGTTGTCATTGTGGTACTTATTTGTTTCTGTAGTCATTTTTAAGGTTTATGATTCTGATGGCAATGGGAAGGTTGCATTCAATGACTTGTTGGATATTCTGCGAGACCTGACTGGACATTTTATATCTGAGCCACAAAGGGAGGTTGATTTCTTCACCCATGTGTGTCTTTTCTTAACGTTTTCTAGCAAAACCTTGAAAATTTTAATTTGAAGTTCCAAATTTTTAGGTTACTCCCAATTCTAGTCTTAGAGAAAACCATGGAAAAAAAATAAAAAACTTCTCCAAGTTTTTGAAGTTCCACATACTATGTTTTTTGCAATTCTATTCTCAGAGAAAAGGATGGAAAATTTTGAAGAACTTCTCCATTGTATGGCAATGATAATAGTAGGCGTTGAGTGAAAATTCTTTGCATTCCCAAACCATAAGGGAAGGGCGAGAACATTGTAAATAATCTGAGATGTGAAATTCTAGTTTTCCTTTCCAATGTATTTTCACCAACCAAAGGTAGCTTCCTTTTTGAATGCCAAAATGAAAACTCAAATTTCATATGGATTTCAATAGGAAAAGAATTGGAAAATTTGTTTTTGTTAGTTTGAAAGCATGAAATCTAGTCAAATATGATATGATATCCTTATTGTTCATTTCCGTAGCAAACCCCTCTTCCTCCTACTTTTTCTTTTTTTTCCCTGCCGTAGGAGAGAGGGGGGGGGAGGTAGAAAATGCCTTTAGTTCCCCCCTTTATGGGCCTTTGCCACCAACTTTTTTTAGTTTAATTTCACCATATTGCTAATTTGGCTATAGCTAGTTGAGGTGCCACTTTTATTTGATGCAAGAGCTTCCTAATTTAGTGTTTCCAGGTCTTTTATCATTGAATTCATGTTCTAGACTGAATTGGTTGTCCTCTTTGATTGGCAAACATCAAAATAGAAGAATGCTGGGGGAGGACTGGTAGGGGGGTGGGGAGGAAGGAAGGATGATAGGAATAACAATCATTTTCAAATCTGTTCATTTTCTTTTGTTTTATGGTTGTTGGAAAGTGGGACTGATGCAGAACTATTAAAAAAAGAAGTAAATCTATTGGCAATCCCATACATCTTGTTTCCTAGAATACATGTTTTATAGGATGGTAATATAAGCCAAATGATTGGTGCTGCTAAAATTGTAACATTTTAGTAGAAATGAAATACTAAGCGTGAAGAAGGAAAAAAAAAAGGAATGAATTTTTCTTTAGTGTGTTTGAGGTATGTGATTATAAATAATGTTGTCAAAAGAATCATTGTTCCCATAATATTTTTACTATTTGAATGTTGCTAGTTGGTCAAAAGAGCCAAAACTTTTTCAGTCCTCTTGATTGACGATGTAAAGGTTTATAAGTGACTAAAGCTGGTGCTTGTCTTTGTGTTTGTACAGCGAGTCCTGACCCATGTTCTTGAGGAAGCAGGCTACTCAAAGGATTCTTTGCTAGGTTTATCTGACTTTATGAAGGTCAGATCAGTTTACACTATCATGAGTACTTGGTACAACCTGAATATTTATTTATCCTGGGTTTGGATGTCTGGACGTGGATGTCAAAATTCTAAAATAGTATTGTCTATTTGTTGTTTGTATGGTGCTCCTCTCCTCTCTCTCTCTCTCTCTCATTTACATTGTATTATGCTATGAAGTCCTTCTATGTGACAATGATATAGTATCAAAAGGTAAGCTCTTGTGCATAACATGGTGTGACAAATGACAGTAGCATTTTATGCCATGGTATGAGTACAACATGTGATAATAATGTTGGACATGTGCACTTTAACTAGCATGCATACTCCTAAAGAGATGTCACACAGTGTTGACACTTTCTCACATAGTCTGACACATCTATAATATGTCTGGACTATCAATCTTGAATTCATGCTTTCCTTTTTCTTTTATTTTCTGAGGAAAGACTGTGCGGGAGGATTGTTACGAGAACCAGAATTATTGTTGTCGTGTAAATCATATAATGAGCACGCGCAATTTTGTATGATGACAAGGCAGCCCTTTCATGCAAGCAAAATGCGAAAAGTTTGGTTTGCACTGTTAAACCACTAACTCATCCAAAAAGTTAAGATGTTTAGGTGCAATATAAATATTTACTTACACTAACCCCTCCCCTTATGTGCAGGCAAAGCCTGGGTCAAATATGTGAAGTCTTAAAATTACCAGTGTGGTGATGAGATTTGAACTAAGACCTCTAGTGCTAATACCATGTTAGACTAACAACTCATCTTAAAATTGAAATTTCTAGAAAGGGTGTAACATAGATATCTACATACCTTGAAATGCACCTAGTTTAGCCACAAGTTTGATGGTATTTGACTGCACTATCTGTCTGCAATGTTGTAAATATTGGGGTTAATAGCACTTTTGGGACCTAAAATATGTATTTTTTGTCATATTAGTCCTCATTATATCAATTTTGTCAATTTAGTCCCTAAAGTACGTAATTTGTGTCACTTTGGTCTCTTATCATACAATTCGTCAAGTTTTTTTTGATAGAAGTGACTACGTGTCAATTTTTTAGAAGGTATCACATACCCAATATGTGATTATTCTATTAAAAACTTAACAGTCCGACTATGTAGGAACCAAAATAACACGAATTGAATACTTTATGGACCAAATTGACAAAATTGATACAATGAGGACTAAAATGACAAAAAATACATAGTTTAGGGATCAAAAGTGCTATTAATCCTAAATATTATTACTGTTGAAATATAAATATTTAAGTTACACCATCTTCAATAGCCTAAGGTTTTGGAGTAGATAATTATTTAACACTGTATCAGAGCACGAGCACCTATGATCGAATCTCGCCCCATTTTATTTATTAAAAGATTTTTGTGTGCTAGTCCAAAATTCAACTTGCATGTGAGGGGACGTATTTCAGCTTAAACTTTTAGAGTGGATGGTTGTTTAACAATTACATTACAAAACATCATGTTCACTGGTTCATGTCCTGTTTTTGTCTATAAATGTTCTCCTTACCTTTTTGGAACTACAGAATTCTTGGATTTTTAGACTTCCCTTAGACAAAATAATGGATAATTTTCTGCAATAAGCCCAACTCTGTGTAGCTGACGCTGTAGTTTCCTTGAACATTCTGTTGAGTGAAAAAAAAAAAAAAAAAAAACTTCGTATTGGTAAGAAATGTCTGTTATAAATTTTATTTTAGGCATGTAAGTGACTTGCTAAATTTCACTATTTTAGGTTTAATACTCCTTACAAAATTAATTATCCCTATTGTTTTTACAGATACTTGGCAACTCTGGCTTGAAGATGGAAGTTGAGGTTCCGGTAGATTAGATACTGGTGATGGGTTGGAAGTTACAATTTTAAGATTGGGATTTTGGTTTTCTGTATCATTTTCACCTTGAAACAAAGTGACTTTGGCACTATTAGCAACAAATTGTTCTGCAAAATTGTTATTATTCAATGGTCGAATGCATTTACAGTTTCATGGTTAATCACTTCTCGGGTCTTGGTAACTAAGACAGATACTCACTTGCAGTCAGTAATACTTTTAATTGTGGCCACCATTCCAGGTTCAGGTGCTTTTTGATTCATTTTGCATATTATAGGTCACTGTAATCTCCATGTGATGGTGTAGTTTCTTGAGGGCTCTTGCAAGTTGAAGGGTGTTAACAAGGATGTGTTTTAGAAATGTCATATTTTACAGATTGTTCAGGGCATGAATGGATTTCATATTCCATGCTTGATTTCAGGTTACCATTGCATAAGGATGAGTTAAAGTGCATGATAGTGGGTCCACTCTAACACACTTTCTCTTCAATTTTCTTCTTGACACATCATTAACCATTCATTCATTCGGGACCCATTGTATACAAGTGGTCTTTCACTCATCAATAGAGGGTCTCTCATTTATTAATGATAGATGATATGCCAATAAGAGAATTGAAAGAAAAGCATATTGGAGGTGATTTAGATCCAGGAAAAACATGGTTATCAAAATCTCTATGCGGATCATAGAATTTTACAATCTAATATAAGAAAATTGATCTTAATCTCTCAAAACATCCCTAGAGTGATCATGGTTAGATTTGTCTTTAAATTTCACAATCTTTTGCTTCTTTTTTTTCATTGATGTTGAGCAGTCAAAATTATTTATTTAATAATCTTTCAATTTTTCTGTCTATCATCTGATCTCCATAACAAGATCAACGGCCTACTTTTAATTTTCAATTTTCTTCAATGGGTAGATTGTGCTCCTCATATTTTAATCATCTCTCTTAACATTTCTACATTTTGCATATATATTTAGCTTGTTTTACTTTTGTTTTCAAGAATGTTATATTGTTACGTATATTTTTCGTATCATTTTTTTAGTTCAGCATCGTAAATTCAGATTCTCTAGTATTACCATCAATCAAAGGTAGGATCCCAATTACTCTCGCATATTCATATCAAGAACTTAATTTATTTTTGGGTAAAAAACACGAACACTCCTTGAGTTTTGGTAATATTATATGGATTTCTCCTGACATTTTATAAATAATATAAAGACCCCCTGAAGTTTGAAACTCTTTGCACGGAGACCCTTTTCCGTCTCCCTTCCGTCAATGTTGCTAATAAAAAATGATGATTTCATTCCAAAATTTTTTATTATTTTTACAATTGTCCTTTTCCAAATTTAGTACTCAAAAAAATTGATTTAATGTAGTACCCCAAAAAATTGATTAGATGAATTTTAATATTAATTTTGATAACAATAAAAATTAATTTGACAAAATTATATGTCAATTTGATAAAATTAAATATTATTTTATAATCTAAAGTTTATTTTGTGTTGAATATTATTTGTTATTGATCAAATCAAACACGAAATTGACTTTAAATTATATTTTTGACATTATTATCAATTTTTTTTGGTATTAAATTTTTTTAAACTATCATTTTTTTCAAATTTTTGGTCAACTTTTTAATTTACTTTCATTTTTTTTTTACATGAATAAGAGGTTTTTGAGTTTACCAAGTGAAGGAAAGTGATTTTCTTTAAAAAAAAAAAAAGTGGGGGTAAACAATTGATTTGGTTTAAGTATACGTAGTTAAATCTCAACCAAAAAAAAAAAGAGGGAAGGCGTTATGCTACTAAAAAAAATATGTTTTTTAATTTTATGTGTTAAAATATAAATTTTTAAGTTTATCTATAATAAAAAATTTAATATTTCAAGTCAATTTTGTGTTAGTTTAATAAACCTTAAATAATATTTAACACGAAATGAACCTTAGATTGTAAATTAATATAAAATTTTATTAAATTGACATTTAATTTTGTTCAATTTATATTCAACTTTGTCGAATTAATATCAAATTAATTTTTACTGTTATCAAATTAATATTGAAATTCATTTAATCAATTTATTTGGATATTAAATTATATCAATTTTTTGGATACTAAATTAAATTTTATTTGATTTTATTAAATTTTTAATTTTTTTGAGTACTAAATTTGGAGTATGGCACTTGTGAAAATAATAAATAAAACTGGGATGAAATCATCATTTTTCGTTAGCAATGATGGAAGGGAGACAAAGGAGGTCTCCATGTTATTTGTAAAATGTTAGGGGGTGTCTGTGTTTTTACAACTTATTTTTTTATTTTTTGGGGTACATAAAAGGAGATAATTGAGACAAGTAAAATAGTGTCCTACAAAATAATATTTAAACAATAGAACAACCCTTAACACCCTCCCTTAAAGTGGAGCACATAGATTTAAAAAAAAAAAAAAAGAAAGACCAAACAAAGACTACTAAAGGTTGACAAACAATAATCTCTTTTTTCATTATAAGATTCTAATTAAAATAACAATCAATTTCGATATATTTAATAAACTCATGAATAATGGATCATTAACACTCACAAAAGTGTCTGCTTACAAAAATATAGTTGCATAAGGGTTAGAAGATCAATTAGCTTATCACAAACTAGAGAGCAGAACAAAGACTGATACTTTTATTGGATCAAGCAACCTCAATTCTCATAAAGTAGCGAAGAAGATCCAAGTATTTGGTGTGAAACTACTTTCGTAAATAGATCCTAAGGGAATAAATACCTCTGAGTATTATTGCTAATAACAATGTCATCAACATACATAATGAGAAATATGATACCGATAGAGGAATGATCGGTGAACACTAGAAATAATCTGAAATACAACGGTGAAAAACAAATTGGAGCACAAAGACACTAAACCTATTAGACCATGCACGATGATTGTATAAGACCATACAATATTTTCTTCAAACGATGTATTTATTGTTCTTTTACCAAAACAACATCGCTCGGTGGCTGGCTAAATCATGTATACTACCTCTTGTAGATCCTCATATAGAAAAATAGTCTTTATATCAATGTGATATGAAAGTCAATCAAAACTTTCTACAATAGAAAATGAAACTGTAACAGGGTTAAGACGTGCAAAAGAAGACAAAGTCATAGTACTCCAAACATATGTTTGGATGTAGCCATTGACAATCAATCAGACCATTAGGCACCCAAGAGAGTCATCTGGATGGTACTTCACAACATAGACTAAACGACAACTAACAAATTACACACCAAAATGAAGAGAAATGAGATCTCATATTCAATTCTCATTAAGTCTATTGATTCCTTACCCATAACTAGTTTCTATCGATCCAACAAATCACCTAAAATAACAAGCATGAAGAGATGATCTTTCACATGTATTTCCCTCGTCGAAAATTGTTGGTGCCATGTTCATGTAACAGTACTTTATTATTTTGGTAAGCTGCTGATGTCATTGACTAATTATAAGGGTTTTTTTGTTAAGATAACTTCTATTATTTTTTAGCAATTTCTTACTTTACAACGTTGCTCCGATATCAAATTACATTACACGCTGGTTGAGTGTTGGGTTTTGAAGGAGAAGGAAAATGAAACAAATAATAGAGATTGTTGTCCTATTGGTAGGACGGTTGTTGCCTACACTCTAACACATACTCATATTACTAAGATAATAAAAAGCAGTTATAATATCTTCTTACACACAAGAATATTCTGACAGAGATACGAACCCTAAAAGAGGAAGTGTGTGTGTGTGTGGACATTTACGCACCATGATGAGGCCTACAGATATTGAAAAATACTACATAATTCAAATGAAACTCAAAAGATGTAACCCTAAATGTATATCATTCTTTCAATGAGTGTTGGACGAGTAGGTTTTACTGAAAAAATTGATGAAACTCACTCATTCAATGGATGATATACATTTACGTTACAATTTTTTTAATTTTATTTGAATTATGTATCATTACTCATAGGTATTTGAGCCTTACAGTACACTCTAATGGGTTTTAGGACCCCTGATCTCTATCACCAGTGATAGTTTTTGAAGAGGAATGTTATTTGGACTTAATTTATTGATTATATTTTTTGACTAATTTATTATAATTATGGATTAACAATGGAATTGGGTCGGCAAATTAATTAGATCTAAAGTATTACTCCAAAAGCTTAAGTTATTGGAGAGAGGATTTATATTTCAACACGCCTCCTTACTTGCAGGCTAGATTTTGGGCTTAGCTCATGGAAATCTTTTTAATAATTAAGATGGCGGCGAGATTCGAACACAAAATCTCATGCTCTGATAACATGTTAAATAACTATCTATCTATTCTAAAAACTTAAGTTATTAAAGAAAATATAACTTAAGTATGTATACTTCAACACAGATAACACTACTCATGTTTTAAATGCCAAACATTAACTAGACTTTAGTTTTCTCTCTGAAATTTCATGGATTTTTTGCCAAAACTTTTTGGTTGAATGTTACTTTCAGGTTGAGACTGAAAAGTTAGAGCAACCCATCAATTTTCTGAATATGTCCTCCCAATCAAGATAACCAAACTTTTCTTTTATATGATGAAATCGTTTTCTAAAATTTTGTATTATAAATCGATAGTAATATTATCGGGATCTAGTTTGTTAACCTAATTTCTTGACCTATCAGAGTTATCAGATTATTATCGGGATCTAGTTTGTTAACCTAATTTCTTGACCTATCAGAGTTATCAGATTGACTGTGAACCCCATAGTATTAATTGAGACCCACTAACAATCAAAGGATTTTGTTCGATTCGCTGATATCGAAATTTAAATGTGTATAATAAATTAATAGTAATATTATCAGGATTTAATTTACTGACCAATCAGGGGTATTGGATTGACAATAAACACCAGTATTAACTGAGATCTATTATCGATTAAAGAATTGTGTTGGATTAGGTTAGTAATTTAGGACTAACTAATATTATTCTAAATCAAAAGCTTAATACAATATTTTTCGTTGTATACCCCGCAATTGAAATGATTCAAAACCTCAATGTTTAAATGAAATTTCTGGAAAAAAATGTGACATTTGCAAAATAATTAACATGGATGAATGTCATAAACCTAATTTAGATGAATAAACATCAATTTATTTCCTAATTACTTCTTTTTTTTTTTGGGTCTGAATAGAGATTAATTGTTATGTCAGCAAAAAATATTAATTCTTATGTTGGTAAAAATGGAATAAAGTAGCCATGTCCTAAAACAGCCTTTGATTGTCAAATTTTATGGATCTAAACCCATCTAATGCTTTTTCCTTCAAGTTCTTTAAAAGGTATATCATTCACCATTAATTTACGGAAACCCATTTTTTATAAGTGTGTCCTTTGGCATATCAAACGTGTCGGGTGAAACAGATTCGTATTTGATCTTAACGGGTTTGTGTCAAAAAATATTTTACAAATACTCAATTCGTTTATTAATTCGTGTCTAACAAATTGTGTCATATTAAATTCGTGTCGTATATAAATCGTGAGTAATCGGTATATACACGAGTCGTGTCCTGTATTTTTTTAATTGGCTTCCCCCATATTCGATTCATTTATTAATCATGTTGATCCGAGTGCACTCGTTTACAAAACAAGTGACTTAAGAAAGACTCAAACCCTCTAATTTTGTATCATATTAATAGATCGTGTCATATTTTAAAACCCCTACCTCCAACTATATACGGTGAATGAATTATTCTTAGAGAAAATTAAAGAAATTGGAGAGGATTTAAGCTAAATCTTAAGAACATACAAATAAATATCCGTCTATATTAAGGATCAAATCGATATCATTTTCATAATACAATTAAAGATGTTTTACAATTAATGAGACCTCAAACCTCTATTAATTTAACATAAGAATGCAATTCGGATGGGTTAGGCGATTGAGAGCTCAACCTAGTCTCAAATCAAGAAGCAAAAAATCATCAATCCAAGTTCAATATGTCACACAACTCGGGCTATATTTGAGTCTAAACTCCATTTTTACAATGACTTAAAATCCTTAGTTTTGTTTCATTATAACATAAAACACCATTAATCAGGAAGAAATAAGTTTTCAAAAGATATTACTTATGTAAACCAATTAGTCTAGCCTAGTTGATCACTTCTAATAGTCCTACCTAGGAATTTAGGGAGTCAAATCCCTATCAAAATAAATATTGGTCGCTTAGGTTCCCTCTTTAGTAGAATTGTATTAACCTCATAGAGTAATTTAAGTAATAATAAAAACGAGTTGTAAATTTAAACGTCCTGAATTTAAATTTTGACCTATTATTGATCTGATCAAAAAAGAGATTAGTGAAAATACAAACAAACTGACTCGGACCCACCTGCTGTTGAAGCCAAAAAAAAAAGTAGAGTTGTATTATACTTTTCTTTGTTCATTTTTTGGAGAGTGGTAGTAATTTTTTTTTTTTCAGACTTCAATTTATAATAATTATCTGTCGGAGACATTCACTGTATATACATGTACCATACATGCAAGTGGCATTAAATAAGATTTCGTGAATGTTGGTTCAAATGGGGTATTCTAAGGGAGGAATCAATTGGTTTTTATGATTCTATGTTGGGAAAATGATATGAAACTTGAAATTATAGACATAAAAATTAAGTTAAGTTATACTTTGACCCCCTAAATTATAGAATTGATTTTACTTTGTCTTAATCATAAACGTCCCTTATCTTTTCAGATAAAAATTATTAACATGTTAGGATAAAATAAAAAAGATTACATAATTCAGGGGACAGAATGAAATGAAACAGACGTTAATAATTGAGAAATTTGAAACTAATTACATAGTGAAGGGTATAATGTTAAAAATATGATAGTTTAGGGGTAAGTAAAAAAGTCATAATTAAGGGGGTCAAAGTATAATTTATTCTAAAAGATAATACAAAAGTTAATTTTGGAAATATGACAAGAGTGAGGGGTAAAAAAGAGATTGCACGAGCTGCCATTTAAGCTTAGCGCGGGATTCGGAGGCCACGTTAAATTGTGGTCTGTGTATACTCCTCTCTCCTCTCTCAGACGCATTTCTAACGGACGTACCGGTTCCTTCTCTCTGTTCTCTCCCCCATCGTCTCTCCCTTTCTCTCTCCTCTTCTCTCTCTCTCACAATCTTCAGAGAGAGACGAGATAGAGAAATATATTGCAGAGAGAGAACGAAACATTGAGAATCAACTTGTATTTGAAAACATATAGGCAGAGGACCTGAACCCATCATCATCATCCGCACTAATAACGACCCAATTTGAATTCAATTTCACCCACATACCCATTTTCGAAAAGATATGAGAAGGTCATTCTTGATTCATTTCTTCTTAGATTTCCTCTCCATAATTTCTTTCCCTTTTTTTCTTTCAAATTCTGTAATTTTTCTGTTACGTTTTGATTTGCGGTGTTTGAATTTTTTTTTTTTGCAGGAATCTGGATTGTGTATAGAAATTGGATTTGGAAGATTCCATTTATATTCTCTCTCCATTTTTCATTAATGGGGGGAATGTCTTCGGACAATGTACATGGACTTGTTTTAGCTCTATCGTCCAGTATCTTTATTGGGTCTAGCTTTATTGTCAAGAAGAAAGGTTTACAAAAAGCTGGGGATAAAGGAACCAGAGCAGGTTCAATTTGCTTCTTTTAAAGCTTTGCATATAAACGTAATCTTCATCATCATTGTTGGCATAATTGCATAGCATCAAACAAGTCATATGAGTATATAAACTGTAAGGGATTAAATTCACACCGGGATATCCTCCCCACCGAAGGATTCTGGTGGGCCTGACCCCTTCCTAGGGCAAACCAGTAGCCTTTACCTCTCAGTGTCCATGATGACCTCGTCCCACATCCACTGAGAGTCGTCTCCCCCCATATAAGCCTTGCTAGTGGGTACCTCCTCCATATGAAGCGTAGGCTTATATGGGGGGGGAGACGACTCTCGGTCAATGTGGGACGAGGTCCTCATGGGCACCGAGAGGTAAAGGCTACTAAATTGCCCTAGGAAGGGGTCCAGGCCAGTCAGAATCCCTTGGTGGGGGGAGGATATCCCAGTGCTGATTTAATCCCTTACAAAAAGGCGTCTTTTGGTCGACAGGATTGCCTCCCTCCGAAAGGATTTTGGCTGGACCTCTTCCTAGGGCAATCCAGTAGCCTTTAACTCTTAGTGCCCATGAGGACCTCGTCCCACATCAACCGAGAGTCGTCTCCTCCCCCGCATATAAGACATCGACTAAGAGTCGTCTACCCCCGGCAATCCAGTAGCCTTTACCTCTTAGTGCCCATGAGGACCTCGTCCCATATCGACCGAGAGTCGTCTCCTCCCCCTCATATAAGACATCGACTGAGAGTCGTCTACTCCCGCATATAAGTCTACGCTTCATATGGAGGAGGTACCCACTAGCACTTGATCTAGTGGGTACCTCCTCCATATGAAGCGTAGGCTTATATGGGAGGGAGACAACTCTCAGTCGATATGGGACGAGGTCCTCATGGGCACTGAGAGTTAAAGGCTACTAGATTGCCCTAGGAAGGGGTCCAGGTCAGTCAGAATCCTTCGTGGAGGGAGGATATCCCGGTGCGGATTAATCCCCTACATAAACATATGTGTCTGTGTGTGTTCAATTTGTTTGAGCAATGCAAATTAAGTACACATTATGACAAAAATGTGGGTATTTTTGCTTTTGTGTGTGATCGCGTTGTATCAACAGTGTAACTTTGGCTTCTCTATGGTCAGCTTCAGGAGGCTACTCATACTTGCTGGAGCCCTGGTGGTGGGCTGGCATGATAACCAGTAAGTCACGGTGATTCCCTAGCTTGTATTTAAACCACCCATGCTTTATATTACTCATGTTGGTCACTTGATCTGAATACTTAATATTGGCTGTGAGATTGGACTATTATGCCTTCCATTGGTTTGGTTTTTGTGTTACAAAAGATAGTTGAATGTGCCATCCTGTATTGTGCGCTTCTTACTCTAAAAAGTCTAGTTCATGGGGTGTTTACCCTTCTTTTGTTCGCTCTTCTGTTTTCATTTTCTTTTATCTTTTCCATTTGATTTCGGTACTTCTTAGCTATGCCCGAAACCATTGAAGACTTGATGGGCATTTTATGTTTGTATATTTTAGTCTTTCATTGTTATGTTTTAGTTTTATTGTTTGAGATAAGACTTGAACCATTGGCCCCAACCAGCACTCAAATGTCATGCCAACACTCTATCCACTGCACTACTATTGTTTGGCGAATGGCATTCTATTTTCTGAAAGGTGCTTTAGTGATGCTCTTCTTGTTGTTTATGATCTTCACTGATTTCTCTCAGGTAGTTGACACGTTGTTTGATGAGTTCTATTGCTCCTGATAACTAATTAAACACTGAAGTAACAACTGAATTACTTGTAATTAACAATTGCTATGGATAGGCACAAAAGTAACACCAATAGTTCACGATGAAGACAAGTTGTAGATGTTACAAGAATGCACCATCCAACAGGCATCATGGCAACAAAGTATATTGTCAGAATATACACAATTTGGTGCCTTAGAATATCTGATTTTACCTCTGATGCAAGAAGTACCTAAAGAAACACACACTGTTTGACATAAATCAGAAAAGAAAAGAGTATGCCCATTAAGATAACCATTGGAACTGTATGTAGTTGCCCCATTATTACTTGGTTAGATTCTTTAAACTATATTACTGACAACGGAAAAAATTTAATCAAAATAAAATTTGTCACTTCCAAGTAGTATAATCAAGCACGAAATACAAAATCATCTATTTCTATAGAGGCCATGTGTTTATTATGTAGGTGTTCAATAAAGGAAGTCCTCAGATTCTAGAGGATATGTGTGTATACCAGAAGGCTCCCATGATCTGGAAGGATATTTGTTAATTCAGACCTCTATTTGGTACCTCTCAATCCTTAATGTGTTGACAGTTGACACTTCTGTCATGTGGACACACTTTCAGTATCGCATTTGACTATAATGGTAAGGACAATCATTGATGGGTGAACAAAGTTAACCCATTTCTTGAAAAAAAATGAGCCAGTAAGACGTAATGAGGGTAAATCAGATTGGACGTGTTGATGTAAAATGGCCTGGTGTTATCATACCAAAATTTACTATAAGTATTAGAATTGTGCTATGGCAGTGTTCTGCAGTATGGTCGATGCTTAATTAAGACAAATTATTGAAGCGTAGTATCTTCAAACTAAGGACCTGGATGAGCATGAGTGTTGGTATTCATTTTTGTAGGATTTGTTAGTCTAGTAATTGTTTACAAGAGCAGTTATAATAATACCGACACTTTTACTAGAGACTTGTGATCTTTACGAGGTATGTTCATTTTAGTCAATAGGGTAGGAGGTTTTAAATAAGACTTAATTATGTAGGGAGAATCCTAAAGGTTTTGATTGTGGGGGATTTTCTTGTTTAAGAAATTTTTAGAAAAAAGTAGTTACTCAGTCACTTTAGACAATGAAGCTCTCTCTCTCTCTCTCTCTCTCTCTCTTTATATATATATATATATATATATATATATACATATACATATGTATATATATATATATTCAATAAGGATCGACTACTATACTATATGTTTTTATTTAAGATTAATAGGAAATTTTGTTTCATGATCGAGAATGAAATAAAAAAGTGAAATGCCTTTTAACTATAAGAATCTCAGCCTCACCACTTTGGAGTACCCATTGTTCCCTGGTTCTGGTTTCTAATTTTTTGAGTTCTTGCCTTTTTTTTCTCATCACTTGACTTATATCACTTTGATATTAGGTCTTCAAATAAATTCTGGTATTATTTAAGTGAGGTGATTTTCCTTTTCGAAATTGTTTTACTGGCATGTTATTCTTCTTCCTCTAAGAAGGCTGTTGTGTTGGAGTTCTATAGCCACCCCTATCGTCATTTCAGAATAACCATTGAAATAGGCATTGTGCATAGCTCCCTATCTCCCCTATATTGATGAAAGATATTCATAGAAGAAAGAAAAAGAGGGACTAATTGAAGGTTTCCTTACATTCTTTCTTTCAATGTAGTGTATCTAGAACTTAACGGGCTTCTAGATTTGAAAAACTGTCTTTTTATATCTTCTTTTTTAATCACCAACTTTTGAGACTTGATGTGTGCATTTTTCCTCTTTTTTTTTTCTTACCAAAGAAAATAACTGAGTTCAGGTAAATTAATTAGTAAATGGGAGAAGGCCCCTTAACCAGCAAATATGAAGAAGCCACACTCGTTTAGCATTGAAACTTTTTTGCTTTTTTTTTTTGCTTTTTTTTTTTGGTCTGAAATAGTCAGTTGTTTTCCTTTATAAGGTTTTTTCAGTATCTTGTAACTACTTATTTGAATCATTTCCTTGTAAATAATAATCACATCCTTTTCATATTTGAACCACTTTTTTAGATTGGTTATTGTTTTCCTTTGTTATGGTTTTGTGTCCAATATTTAAAGTAATAGGATGAAGTTCCACAATATCTCATATGCTCCCTTGGGTGCAAAAGTAATAGGATGGAAGAAGAAAAGGAAACAGATAAATTATCTTCAAAAAAAATTGGTACCAATACTCTTATTTACTGTTGACACGAAGTTCCACAATTTTTTGTCATTCACTTTTCGTCAGGGTGATTGCTGAACTTCATAATTGTACAGAGTAATATTGCATATTTTTTGTGTAATCATAAGTTTCTCAACAAGGAAGTCTCCGTGAAGGTTTCGATGGTTTGACATCTTACTTTTTCCATAAATTTACCTTAATACCATTGACCATTGGTTTTATCAACAAGAAAAAGTGAAAAACATAAAATAACTATTGTTTAATAATATATTTGAAGCTACTAAATTAAATATACATAGTTAGAAAAACACTTCATGTGTAAGTCAATAAATTGCAGGAATATAATGCCATCTTGACACAATATGGCATTTCCATGGCGATTACGTGTATTATTTTACATATACGTCTGATGGCAGATTCAATGCAACACATCCGTTCCTCTCCAAGGTGAGAAAAAGGGAATGAGCCATACAATCCTAAAATTAATTGAGCCTTTGTGTACCCAGGAAATAGCAGATGGACTTTTTGAGGCTTGTGTTTAAAAATCAACAAAGGAGATTTAAAACACATTTCTGAGCATTTGGGCCATGAGAAAGCAATTGCTAGGAATAGGAGTCTTTGTGGGTGAACATTATGATCTTAAGAAGCCTAAAGAAGGATTTTTTAGCTTTTCTGAGGATTGAGCTCATGTTATTCACTCTAGAGGTTTCAAGGGCAGGGAATTGATTGGCCTGTAAATTGAATCATGCACTTTTCTGTAATTGAAAAATATGCAGTTTTTCACGTCTCTGTGGTAGAGATTCAAACAGGAATTTCTTAATTATAATGCATTGTGTGCAATTATTTGAAAATAAGTAAGCCTTAAACAAGTGTACTTGTCTGACAAAAAAGAATCTAAGTTCTCATTGATTATATAGGTTGCTTAGAGTAAAACACTTAATGGTCCAAAATATTACCAAAAGTTCAATTTTTGAATGTTTAAGTTCAAAAGATTCATATTCTGGTTTTTTGATAAACTAGGAGGATTCTTGCCACTTACGAAAGTTATTACTCAGTCATTCTCAAACATGAGAATATCTGCTCAGACTTGGCTGGATTCATACATGCAATATCCTTTTTTCGCCAAATGATGGTGGGTTTGGTAACCAGGAAAAGCATTTCTGCAGGAAAAGTTTACAATATGTGGAAGCTTTGTCATTCTCTTTGATACAATTGCTCTTGCAAACAGAACAATACAAAAATGAAAATTACAAAATGATCTGTCTGCCGGATGATGTTATTGATTAGTGTTGTGAAAATAAAGAGCAAATCTTCTGAGATTCACATTCACCAACATCCAAGATGATGGATAAACAAAATATAAGTAAAAAGCGTGAAACCCTTCAAGCATTGGATACAAGTTCTGAAGATGGTTTATATTTGTTCATTTTGAACTCTTAACGACAGGTTCTGACCACAAAAAAAAAAAACCTCTTGACAACAGGGGAATGTATCGATGGAGAAGAACAGGAGAATCTATAGAAAAAAACACTGACATCCATAAATGAGTTAAATTCATATGAAAAAAAGGATCACATGGGATTGGAAATTGTCATGCTTTTATTGGGTGCTATCATTCCTATCCTTAAGTTTTATCATGACGCACCAGAATAAATTACATAGTCATCTGTATGACTAAGCTGGTGCCTACCCAACAGCTTCATTGAGAAATCTTTTATTGTATTTGTAAAGCAGCCTCACTAGATTATCAAGGATAAGATCAAGATTGGCTAGTTAAAACATTTGAGCATTGAAGCCAACTCAAGCTCGTCTCATTTGACAGCAAGTGCTAGAGCGAGCCCCAAAACGACTCAAGCAGCAGCTCATTTAGTTTTCTTGGCCTAATAGGTCACAGCTTTGGTGGTGATTCCAAAAGCACATAGCTAACTTTTGGCCATCCACTCTCTCTGAAAGGCTGGATTATATGTCCTAATCCTGAAGAAATGCCTTACATTATTAAACATTTTAATTGGAAAATAGCTTATAAGAACACTTATATGATAAGTCGAACAGAATATGTGGCAAACTTAGGAGGTTCAACAGGTAAACGATATTTCATATTTTTTGTTAGGCACCCTTTGCAAAATTGAGAAAGTGTAACATAATATATCTTAATTGGGACAAAAAGTATGGATTGCAACATTTCTGTGCCCAACTTAAAAGAGTCTTGGAAAGCTCTTCTGCATTAGGCTGTTTGGTTAATTTAGCCAATGGATTGGGATATCATATCCATATTAAAACAAAAAGTGTATAGGTTCTTTTCAGGCATGAATTGTTAAATGAAGGTTGTGTGTGCAGTGAACTGTTCTTTGTGTTCCTGTTGATAAGTTTTTATGTCTTTCGCATAGCCAAAACATTTTCCAAATTTTTGTTGGCTTATACTCTGAATTTCTGCGACTTTGTAGTGATTGTCGGGGAGATAGCTAATTTTGCTGCCTATGCATATGCTCCTGCGATTCTGGTGACTCCCCTGGGAGCTTTAAGTATTATTTTCAGGTATGGCACAGGATGACATCATGTGAAAATATTTCTCCAAAACCTTACCTGTATCTGTTAGACGTCCATTGAATACTTTCCTAAACTTTTTGTGCAGTGCAGTGTTAGCCCACTTTATTTTGGAAGAGAAACTGCATATCTTTGGTGTGGTTGGTTGTGTTCTTTGCTTAGTGGGATCTACCACTATTGTTTTGCATGCCCCACAAGAGAAAGTAATTAATTCTGTCAAGGACGTTTGGTACCTAGCAACAGAGCCAGGTATTTAAGGAGGCATACTGCAGTTGCCTGATTTCATTATCATTTCTTCAGAGATCTACTTTTTAGATACTTGGTTTCAGCAAGCACATTTGAAGCTTCTTGAGCTGTATTGCATTAATTAGATCAAATTGAAAAGGTCTATCTGAATTTTATAAAAGAACTCGCAGTAGGACCATGCAGGTGCCATGAACAACATAGAAGTTCTGAAATGTAGTGCATCAACTTTTCGAGTTGATAAACGATTTTTTATACAAAATCACCTGGAAATTGTATAATTTTAGACAGAACTACCATTAGAGTCTTTCAAATGTTTGTCAGATACCTACAGTACAAAGTCAGGTTATTATAGGACATTGGAGTATGGCTGTCCCAATGTTTATCCTTGCTTTGTAATATTTTGTATTCATGAATGTGTTTCTTTGCTAAATTATCTTTTCATTTAAAGTTATGCAGTCTGGTTACCTCAAATTGACTAAGGAATTTTTTGTACAACAGGTTTCATTATCTACACTTGCATAATTTTGGTTCTGGTTGTCATCCTCATTTTCTGGTGTGTGCCACATTATGGGCAAAGCCATATGGTCGTATACATTGGAATTTGCTCTCTTACTGGCTCTCTTACGGTTTGTATAGATTTACACTTTTACACATCTATACCGTAGATATGCACCCAGTGGGTCTTATATGCTGGCTTCTCTTGTATGTAGGTTATGAGTGTTAAAGCTGTTGGAATAGCTTTGAAGCTGTCATTTTCAGGGTCTAATCAATTCATCTACTTTCAGACATGGTTTTTCACTGTCTTTGTGATCGTTTGCTGTCTTTTGCAGCTGAACTATTTGAACAAGGTGCTTGTGAAATCACTTTGAAAGAACAATTTGTTGCGAAGCAGGATATTGCCTCTCAAACAAAATTGAGAAAAATTTGATTACTGTAAATGATAGTTGCAAGCTCTTGACATTGTTCTTTACTTTTTTGCATTGTTTCACTGGTGAGAGATAGAGAGAGAGAGAGAGATGCCTTTCTCAAAAGTGCCACCACATGGCAGAATGAGGATAAGAGCGTTTAGGAGAACCATCTATGTTGTTCATTTTAAATAACGCAACTTTAAAGAGGCACACACACACAGATGCCTTTTTCAGAAATCTGTACCCATGGCTGAATCAGGAAAATAGGGTTTTAGGAGAATCATCTATTGTTTCACAACATAGAATCTGCAGTGGGATGCAAGTAAATGTTCAGTAGATCAGGACAAGGGGCATGATTCAAAATATCATTTGATACCGATATGAGTCAGCATCTTTCGATCCAATCCCGTTCCATTCTGTGTAAACCACGAGTTTCACACGATTTAGCCAAATTGTCAGAAGCGCCTCTGAATTGTCTGAATCTGACGAACTTTTTTGGAATGCAAGGATTTCAGCTTTTTGCCTTCTATATATTCAGGATGTTATTACTTGCTGCTTATTTTAGTTTATATACCTTTTGTCGGTACTGTCTTTATTTCTATACTGATGATGGTTAATCTTTATTTTTAATTATCTTTGCAGGCATTGGACACCTTTAAGACTGCTGTTATTTCTCCAGTGTACTATGTCATGTTTACAACCTTCACCATCTTAGCTAGCATGATCATGTTTAAGGTGATTAAATATGTATCTTAACTGTTTACTTTCAATGGTGATACTTTTCACTACACCAGTGCTAAGATCTGTTCTATTTACATGTGTTCAGAAATTTTGCTTTTTGATGATACCGAAATAATAATTTCCAGTAAGTCATGGGCCTAATAGCATTGGAACTCACACCATCAATACGAGTTTAGTAATTTCATATCCTTTTTAAGGTTAATCATAATTTTTACAACAACTATTCCATGCATAAATTGGTGGGTTACAAAATCTTTATCCTTCAGATCCTTTTGTCAACATAAACAAAGGTTCTGGCCAGGTGAATCAATGACCCAAAACATGCCAGTAACTAGGACTATAAACAGGTCAGGCTTTGCTTGCGAATGAATTACACTAGTTTGTTTGCACTAGAAAGACAAATTTTGCATTCTTATACTTCTTGTTGTGTCATTCATGTTTCTGAGGTGGATACAACTATATGAGTGAGCACTTATGTGGAGCTTCTAGATTAGTTGCACCGCAAATTGTGAATTCATCTATGATGACTATTGTCTTCATGTTTCTTAGGTTTGGAGTGAATTGACTACATTTATAGACCTTCTACCCTTGTTAACAACAAATAATTGTCTTTGAAGCTAACCGAGTATGCTGCAATAGAAATTGGCTCAAGATTATTGGGTTTACATTGTCCCAATTGCTGATGTCTGTTACAAATTGGATGGGAAATTGTGTTACTTTGCCCCTGGAATATGGGAATTAGTTCCCCTTTGCCCCCAAAATCTAATGGCACATGGTGATGTAGGACAGCAGCAGAAAATCAAAATAGGGACTGTTTAGGAGCTGTGAACAGTATGGTACTGTTCACAGTAACTTGAATCGTAACTTTGACTAGGAATCACTCCTAGAGTTTCTTAGCCATCACACAACTCAAGAAGCATATAATTGCTGAAATTTATTTCTCTATATTTTATTAAAAGTAACACTAACTATATATAAAGTTCTAAATGCTCTTAATCCCAAAAGATTAGAATTTCAAAGTTTCTAGGACTCCAAAAACTCTAGGTCCCTAAAAATTAGAAAACTAAAATTAACTAGAACTAGGACTTTAAATTTTAGAATATTCAACACTAGAATTTGACACAAAAATATGACCCATTTTAGAAATTCTAGAAATTACAAAAATATCCTTAACTCTAAAAATTATTAAAAAGACATATAAAATAATAATACTAACAAATTGACTCAAAATACAATAATACAAGACTTCATATGGATCTTTGTCTTGATGACAAGCCAATTCCATTATTTTTCACATCTTTGAATTTATGTTTTCTTGAGCATCTCATGGATTGCATCACATGGGTATTTTCCATGCAAGACACAATTGATGTTAGATTTTACAGCTACGTGAAACCAATTTAAGTAGATGAGAGGGCAAAGGAGAAACTCAAAAGTAGAGGGGTAAAGTGGGATCAAGGCTATAAGAGTGTAAAGTATAATTTGCCTTGGTTGTTTTAGATTTTACCCAGGAATTTTCTCACTGTATTAGTCAGTGAGGTCTTGAAGTCACTACCAGATTCGTTCACATTAATTGACAATGCTGAGGGGGATAAGTCAAACATTTGGCATTGTCCTTGCACTGTGGCTGTCCACAGATTCATGACTCCTTTTTGAAGAAACAAACATTCTACAGTCAAGCTACAGCTTGTTCTGTTCCAATTTTATTCAGAGAATTTTTAATAAGAGTTTTGTTCCTTTTATAAGAAGGTCTCTGACATTGGATTTCACAGATTGGACTTCTAAAAAATCATAAATTTTACAGCCAAGTTGCAGCTTGTTGCTGCACCAAGTTTATTCATGGATTTTTTAGCAAGAACTTCTTTTTTCCATTTGTAAAAAGAAGTGATCCGAAATTGGATTTCACCATTTTTATTGCTTAGTGTACCCTATAAGTTCTTGATAGAATCATATGCTTGTATGTGGTCTTGTATCGGTGTCCACATAGTTCCTTGAGGACAAATGAGTTTGATTATTAGTCTCTTCGTTATTTCCTTTTTTTTTTCTTTACTGTTTTCATGTTTGAATCCTATCTCTACTTTTGAAATTTCATAGCTCTTTGCCTCAAATACAGGATTGGGACCACCAAAATGCATCCCAGATTGTAACTGAACTGTGTGGCTTTGTGACTATCCTCTCTGGGACTTTTATTCTACACAAAACCAGAGATATGGGTGACAGTCCAACGTCGGGAGTCCCTGTCTTTTCACCTCAAAACATTAACATAGCCTTGACTTCCAGACAGTCAGAGATTTGAAATATGCTGGCATTGTTTCTAGTCATTCAGTCACATTGCAAATGAAAGATGCTTTGAAAATCCGGAGAGGGGCATCATCATAGGAGCAGAACATATCTGTATTCTTGATTAAGCAAGAATGTAAGTTGGAAAGCTGGAAGGAAATGAGAAGAAAACCATCTCATCGGTGCTCATGAGATATAAAGATGTGCTCTGATACTACAAAAAAATTTCATACTAACCAGTAGATTAAGCATCTTCACAAGTTCTCTTTTTTTTTTCTCTTTTTCTATGAGTATTATGCAATTTGTAGGATATTTGAGACAGATTTAGAAGGTGAATATGTCGTATACACATGAATGCTATGGGGTGCTTGTTGAAAAAAAAAAAATATATGGTTGCCGATGAAGGCAAGAAAGTAGATTCATCTCTCTCTCTCTCTCTCTCTCTCTCTCTCTCTCTCTCTCCACACGATTTGTATAGTATCTAATTAGAATACAGTTCATATATGGCACGAAAAATCAAACATGATCATGTAACAGGTTTAATTTACAAATCGTGTTCATTTCATGAGTGCACCCCTTCAATCAATAAAAACCGTCATAGGTCCACCACAATATAAATTTAGAAAGATTATAGAAGTAAGTTTGATAGGGAATCTCTTCCCTTTTTTTTTTTTAAATTTCTCGATTACTTCACAAATCATGATCGGGGGACCCCACTTAAAAAAAGTGGACTATATATATATATATAAATTAATGGTGATAGTTGAAGATAATTCTTTATGCATTAAATTTGTACAGCAAAATTTGCACCAAATCAAATGTAGTCGTTGGATTAGTGATAGGACCCATTGATCCAACGACAATAAGTGATTTGGTGCAAATTTTGGTATACATTTTTGGTGTACATAGCATTGTCGGATAATTTATCTTTGGTTGGAAGAAATTAGGATAAATTACATTTTAACCCTCTTAACTATGATATTTTTCTTATATTGTCCCCTAAATTATCATATTTATCATATTATTATTAATTTCATATTGTCAAAATGATTAACGTTCATTGTAAATATGACTATGATATTTTTCTCTTCTTTTTTCTCTCTTTCGCTATAAGTATTGTGCAATTTGTAGGATAATTGAAACAAATTTAGAAGGTGAATATACAGAGTACACATGAATGCTATGCAAGGGCGGAGCCACGCTTGGACTAGGGTGGACACATACCACCCCCCCCCCCCAATTTTTTTTTGCTTTATATTAGTTATGTATTTTTGAAATAAAATTTAGACATATTTAATTGTGTTCACCCTAATATTATATTTAATATTAATTTGAATAGTCCCTTACCTAAATGATTATTAACTTTTTGGACAATATTATTAAAACCTAATTTAAGGACCTAATACATTACAATATTAAGTATAATAGTAAGTCTTAATATTTAATAAATTTTACTATCTATCCAATGGCCACAAATCATTGGATCTCCATCAATTAAATTATAAATTATATGCAACTAATATTATTGTTAACTTTTAGATATGTTTCAGACATATCCGAATATGTTTTGAACATATTGATGTTATTTTATAATTTTCTAAAATTATAGGGTTATTTCATTATTGTATAAAAATGTATCTCTTTATGTAGTAAATTATAAGATCATAAATAATGTTACCGCGATTTTATATATAAAAAAAATATTGTTGATAAAATTAATTTGTAATTTTTTCAAATAATAAAATCATATCAGGGTCAATTGTAAGGTATAATAATTAGGCGCATTCTCGATAAAAAATTTTAATTATTATTTTTTTGTTCTTATTATGTATATTGAGTTTTATTCTTTTATGTTTAAAAAGTATTAAATATATGTCAATAAATATAAATTTATGAACTTTTATAGTCTATTTAAAAAAAAAATTAAAACACGCTAAACTTTTTTCCTCGCTCAGCCCACGATGCTATGGATTGTTTGTTGAAAAAAAAAATATATGGTTACTTACCGATGAAGGCAAAAGGGTAAATTCATTCTCTCTCTCACTCACACACACACACACACACACACACAACACACTCACACTTGGTGTACAACCAATAGAATGATCCAACATTCTTCTTTCCTCTTTTTTTTTTTTTCTCTCTTTTTTCAGAATGATCCTCCATCTCTTTCTTTTAGTGAATTCTGCAGCAAATTTGGGCTGCACAGCATATTCTGGATTCTTCTTTTGGTTGAAAGCACAGAACTTAGCCTTTTCAAAATGTTGGAGTCACATCGCCAATTTGGATGCAAAATTTTGAGCCTTAGTTCTATGTATAATAGCTTGTCGTCGGACTCTGATCGTGTCTCGAACACCCCTCGAAATTAAACTTAACTAGGTTAGTATAGCAGCTAATCACCAAATCATAATGGAGACTTCAGCACTCAAACTCTCAACCTCTAGGTGAAGAGTAAGATGGATACCAACACTAAACTACCCTATTCGTTAGGTTATATATTATTTACATTTTTAGAGATTTTGTTGATAAACGGAAACCTCGTGCACTACAACGTTGCGTAGAATCAAATTAGAATACAAATTAGAATACATTGCACCCCTTCAATCAATGAAAATGGCCATAGGTCCACCATGGTATAAGAAAATTATAATATATTACACTTTAACTCTCTTAATTATGACATTTTTTCTCATATTGTCCCTTAAATTATCATATTTCTCATATTGTCCCTTAATTATCATATTTCTCATATTGTTTCCTCAATTATGTTGTTAATTTTACATTGTCAAATAATTAACTTTCGCTGCAAATTCGATGAAAATTTATTTTAGTTTATTCCCTAAACATTTGCTCAAACTGTTACAAGTTCTCTAATTCAATGTACATCCCAAGCTTCGTAAGACAATTCTTCACGTTAACGACTTTCGTCCAAAGTTAATGAACGTTTGCATTTGGGGGAATGAAAAATCAATTCAAGTAATTGAGGGGATACTATGAAAAAATCTAATAGTTCAATAGACAAAATAAAATTAAACGGGGTGGAAATGTAATTTACCCAAAAAAAATATCTGAGGAGTTTTTCTGCTTGCCGCATAAAAACTCACAACATAACCGCTGCAAACCAGCAATTTCCCACCTTTGCCCCAAAACAATCTCCGAAATCCCTTGCCAAGTCCCCAACAAGTCCACTTTCTCAACCCAATTTCCCTCATTTTGTATGTCACCTTCCCGAGAAAATTCTCTCTCTCCAGAGCACCCAATCACTCCCATGACCCTTTCCCCTCTAATCTTACCCTCCAAACCCTGACCACCCATCAAAGACTTCTCTTCAAATCTCTCCCACAAGGTGAGTACTCACTAGTTCTCTTGTCTTGTACATAAATATTTCCTTTTCTTGAATTGGGTTCTCTTGAATATATATGTTAGTTTGTTATGTATGCGATCGGTTGTTATTGAATTAGAGACAGTAGTCGTAGGATTGATGATGCTTCCTCCAAGAAGGAAGAAGTGGACAGAGGCTGAAGAAAGAACCCTAATAGACAAGTATGGTGCAATGATTTGTGATGGAACTTTATCTAAAATGAGAACTAGAGAGAAAAAGTATAAGCCAATTGCCTTATATGTTAATTCTATGCATCATGTTCGCGACCCAATTTCGTATCCATGGCAATGGACTTGGAAGGATGTATCAACTAAAGTACAGAACATGAGGCATCAGTATGCATTGGTGAAGCAGAAGATTAAAAAACCCGAATCAGTGGGTGATTCAGGGGGGGAGGAGTTCGATTGGATGGAGGGGCTTACGCATTGGTCAAACTTTCTTAGGTATAAGGAGGTGTTTGGGGATGTGGCACTTGCATTTAGTGGTAATGATTCGATAGCTGTTGGTGGTAATGATGAAAATGGTGGCGGGTTTGATGGAAGCAGTCATGGCATAGAGATTGTGCAATTTGGGCATCTGGGTCAAGTTGGGGAGGGTGATTTTGCCAATGGGATTGATGGAGTAGATAATGGGATTGTGGGTTTAGAGTTTGACTATGATGGGGAGGAAGGAGAGGAGGATTACAATGCTGGTAATAAGAATAGTAATCTCATGAAGGATGATGGAGATGATGGATTTGTTTATGAAGACATTGAGCCAACTGGGTCTAATGCAAAGAAGAAGAGGAAAGTGTTGAAGGGATTGGGGAAAAGGGCTTGGGGTTTTCTTGCAAATCAGTTGAGGCACTTGAGGGAAATGGAAACTCGGTTTGAGCAGCGTGAGGCAGAGAGAGAGCGAGAGAGGCAGAGGAGAGACGAATTTCGGATGGAAATGGAGCAGGAACGTGAACGGAAATTGGAAGAGAGGGAAAAAGAGAGGGAAGAGAGGGAGAAAGATAGGGAGAAATTGAGGAGGCAGTGGATTCTAGAATTGGAAGCTATGGAGGAGGAGGCCGAAGAGAGAGAACGAAGCAAAAGAGAGAAAACGTTGATTTCTGAGAGGGAATGGGATGAGAGGATGAACCGGAGGAGATCAGAGTGGAAGAAGAGAATTGACGAGATGTTGAGTCAGCACCGAACAGAAATGAGCCAGTTGCAGACTCGGATTCTTCACGAACAACAGAACCTTACTAATCAGTTGGTTGGAATTGTTTCCCAGTGGACTGGTCATCCAACTGGGATTTCTGATCACACTGGAGCAAGCAGTCATTATATTTCACAGATGATTCAGAACTTGCACCATGTGAACGATATTGTTCATGATGATTCCAGAGTTGTCGGGGATCATCAAGAAGATCAATTCATTGTCGATGGATGATATTGGTTCCGCTCTACTAATTTCTTTAGAGGGAGAAATTTAAAGGGGCATGCAAAATCACATGATTCGGAAGAAGTGTAAAGGTTAGAGATGTTTTTTCGTTCTTTATTTGTGGTCTTATTTTTTACTGGTTGGTTATTGTCAGTTTTAGTTCAATAAGAGGTGTGGATTGTCCTTCCTCAATTTTAATGGAACTGTTGTTGAGTTGTTTCTAGATTGCCCTGTCTTTGAAGAATTATAACACCACACAGAATGTGTCTTTTCTCTTTTTCCTGTTATTTTATGCCAAATGAGAAACAGAAACAAAAAACTCATCAAGTAAACAGACTAAATTAAAATTAAGTGAAAAATAAAGGTTTCAGCCCTTCAGGAATTTAGCTGTTTTCAGGTAAAGCATTTCGATGGTCATTCATAATCTGCATAGGTAGATAAGAAGGAAACTCCCCATAATACACTATCAACAGTACAAGTGACAATGGACACCTGCTGCTGTGACTGCCTTCAACACTGTAATAAGTGCGGCTTTGGCTTGTGGGATACTTTGTAACTTTTTTTCCAGCTCGTGAGTACCTGCTGTAATTGAAATTCGAGTAATGTGTAACTGACAAGTTTAGCAAGAACATTTGCAACTTAATTTCTGAAACTTTCCGGAACCATCTCTCTTTTCTTTTGGTTTTCATACCTGCGTGGGAGTTCGATTCATCTTTTAGTACTATGATAATGTGCTATAGTAACTGAATTCTTAGGTATTTTAAGACATAATGTTGTTTGCTTCACTTTGTCATAGGTTCAAGTCATGTAAACAGTCTCCTTACACTCGGGATAAAGTTATGTGCTCCTTATATCTGCAGTAGTAAGTGTCTTGTGCATTGGACTGTTTTTTTATACTTGTCTACTCAGAAACAGGAACATTCTTTATTTACAAGGTAATTTGCCATAGTTGTTCCAAATCTGCCTATGCACTTCCTCTCAATCTACTGTGTTTGTATCTCAGCATCTGTCTCTTAATACAGGTAAAGAGCAGTTGACTTGGCGAAAAACATATTTATATTAAGCTACCATCTAACTTCCCTTCTAAATGTAAGTCTTAATGTCCAAATGTTTTTGACACAATACACTAATAAATTAAATCACACATCGAGTTAGAGAGTTTGAATCGACACTAATGGTAATAGTATTTTAAACGGTGTGACATGCTTAATGTGAAAATATGAACATGTGTCATGTGAAGCATCTCTCTCTCTCTCTCTCTCTCTCTCTCTCTCTCTCTCTCTATATATATATATATATATATATATATAAAAGATGGAGAAGAGAGGTAGAAATACTAAGGGGGAGCAATTAGTTTTGTGTGAAGAAAATGGCAAAACCTAAAGGAAACAGGAAGTAGTGCTCATTTCCAGCCCCTGATGTGGAAAGAGTTGAATCCACAACAAAAAATTTGAGGTTGATCCTGTATCATCGCAGGTGGCTCGTTGCACATAGGTTAAGCTATTTTTTGTTATTATTTCTTCAATATAAAGTTTTATTTTTTTGAACTCCAACGAAAAACTCAAGTGGTAACCAGGACGAGTCGTAAATTCAAACGTTTTGAATTTGAATCTTAACAAGTCATGAAGAATTTATCCTTTATGAATACCTTAATTCAGGCGTAGATGGTCTGTCTTTGACCAAACTGAGGAAAAGATTAATCAAGGTGTACATAAACTAACTCGAACACTCCTGACCATTGAACTAAAAAAAAAAAAAAATTATTTCTTTGAAACCATGGTACCAAAAAAATAAATATATACCTTCATGTTTTGTTTTAAAATAAATTATACTTTGCACCCAAAAGAATTTTAAATTTTTCTCTTTATCGCGTGAAAGATTAAAAATATTGTATTGCATCTTGAATTTCGTTGACTGACTAGGAAAAAAGGATCAAAAACAGGACACTATTATATTAATATTGCATCATTTACTCCTTGTTTTGGTACCCTTTTTTAGTCGGTCTAACATTAATGGTGAATTATTGTTAATAGTTTGTCTTTGAAAAGACGAAATGAAAAGTTCAAATTATTTTAAAAGAATTACATTTTTACCCTGTAAAATTCAAGAATTCTCATTTTGTTTTGTCTGAAAATTTGAATAACACATGGATATTTCTGTCCATAACAAAACAAACACTTTAATTTTGAGACATTATAAAATTAATTTAAGTAATTAAAGATGCAATATGAGAAACTTGAAAATAAATGGGAAAAAATTTGATCGGAACCATATCTTACAAGGACAAAAAGTAATTTGCCCTAAGTGGAAAATATCAGCAATACTATGTATGGGCTTCTTCTATGTTGTTTCTAGTTCAATAATTGCTAACAATGTTCAAATGTTTTCACTGAAGGACCAAGTAGAAGCAGCCAAAAACCAGAAAGAAACAGGAAAGCACTACACAATGCGAAAGGAGAATTGAATCATATACACATGGAGAATTGAATTATTTGTACTATTTTGTCAGCCGCGTTATTTATAACATCTTTTTGGAAAACATCAACGTCCATCACACCTGGTCGAATCAGGTAGTACTTGGACAAATCTTGCATGATTTCATGGGAGACAAAAAATAAAAAAAAATCAACAGATAATGTTGTAAACATGTTATTAAATTCAAACTTAGATGATCATACAAAGAGTAAGGCATAAACTCACAAATATTAAGAGTAACTCCCCGACTCTATAAAAAATTGATTGATTTTAATGTAAACACGCAATATGTATTTGAGTACCTATATATGAAATTTGTGTTACAGTCCGTACGTGTTTAGGACAATTCTTCGTTACAAAATATACCTTCAGCTGCGTGGTGAATGTTGAAAAATTTATACTCAGCACCATGTGTTTAAAGTTTTTCTGATCTAAGCACCATGGCTTGGATTGGAATCACAAACAAACTGGTCTGCATATAAGAGTAAGAATATATACATTTAATCCTCCCCAAATACTACAATGATGGAAATCTAGTGCATTAGACCATTTTTTTTTGGCCCAGAGCTGAGTTGTCAATTGTCATCAACCAAATTAGTGTCACTAATCCATCAAAAAAAGAAATTCAAAAAGTAGAGGGAACATGATACCCTACCCCTAAAGTGATTCAAGTTAACCCAATCATCAGGCCCCTCTACTGCAAAAAATATATATATATATATATATATATATATATATATATATATATATATTGGCACACAGACAAACAGGATCTCATTATTGGGAGTACAAGTACAAAACTACATCAAATAGTGAAAATGAAAGGATGTCCTCACAAAATGATAATAGCAGTCATTTTTCAGTTGTCATCAGATTGGAGTTCCGCTCGCATTTGTCGAACAAGTATTTCTTCAATGGCATCCACAAAGCTTGAGAGATTCTGCTGTATGTGTCCATCCAAAGAGTTTGCCTCTTCCTGATGTTTCAGATTAACAGCCAAAGGAAAATATATTAATAATTGTCAACCAAATTTCTAATCATCCCTATTTTGGTGTTCTGAAACTAAGCGTGGGTGAAATAAAAATGAAACAAATGTGTGACAAAACAAGAAAAGAGAGAATTAAAAATGAGTATATTCATAAAATCGTACAAGTTAAGACCAATAGGAGATAAATTAAAAAGAAAATCACTTAAATGGCTATGGTAATTGAGAGTTGCATTGAGCAAATCTCGGTTTTCATAAATTTTGAAAACCCAAGTAGGAAGTACCAAATCAAGGATCCAGGAGGGAAATAAACACTTGTAGAATCTAAGTCGAACAATAGACCATACACAGTCCATTGAACCGTGCACAAAGATATTATTACCATGGATCAAGACTCAAGAGAGACTGTCAATGAGATTGATAGGACTCAAAATTCAACCAACATTTCAAGTAGATATTAATAGAATTCTCTCTTCTACTTTCACATTATTTGACCAACTCCTCAGTTCAATATGCAATCAAATTCAATGCATAACTTTAAAGACAATGGAATCATACTTTCAATAATTCCAAGGAGATGTCTAATATATTCATGCTCCTCAAACAAAATCTTTCATACAAAGGTCACATTATGTAGCATGTGACCTTCAAGCTACTGTGGCACACTATTGCCCACCTTGGAATAAAAGCTCTGAAGAGTACCCTTTCTTTGTGCCTGAGTCATAATACATGAGATTGCCAAACCGTGGGGACCTAATGATGATATGTTACATATAAGTTGTAACTTGTAACAACCTTTTATCATATTTTAGTCTGTAATTTAGGAATATTTCCCCTCAGATCGTTATGAACCACAACACAAGCCTCCAGCTGCAGTTTCCCATTTTGCATTATCAAATTTCTAAGATACAAATACCTTGGCATTTCTAAGATTGCTATTTTTACTTAAAGCCGATTGCCAGCTAGAAAGGTCTAATAAGGCCTAGGTACCCTAAAATACTTCCCTTTTAAAAGTATATTATACACTCTTGGAATTTCTATTGGTTGTCCTAAATAATAACAGTTATTTCTAGTTGACACCTGTTGTCAAATAGTAAGGTTTATAATTGGATCAAATTAATAACTATATGTCCACACAAACAAAATTAACCAATAATGAGGGGTGATGATGCCCTGTTTTTGAATTTTCCCTTTTGATCAGTATCAAGTTCAAAATCAAAGGTTTTTAAATTGTGTTCACACAAACAACCTAACTTATATTCACCAATAAGGCCCACAATCTGAAATGGCCGATCTGGACACATGTTCCAAGTCACACCTATACATGGAACTAAAACCATTTACAACAGTTAGGAGTGGATAGAGTAAAATCTGACCCAAACCCAACCCATTGACACCCCTAATCCTCGACTACGGCCCTAAACAAGAGTTCACATGTTTAACCCTTCCACTTAATTAGACTGTAATGACCCCTAGTTTCTTTTGCTGACAATACATTGTATCTTGCATTTGCATATGTTTAGTATACAATGCCAGAAACGACAAAAGGTGATACCAAGGTGAGATGAATAGTATACCTCTAGGAATAACAGAAAATGCCTTGAGACTGTAATACTACAGTTTTATCATTTCTTTATTTTTGTAAATAATCTTTGTTTATTTCTTATGAAGCATGGATACTTCGTTAAGGTCAAAATATTCGTATTGAATACAATACTCATTGAATACTCGATGATACGTATCGGATACAAACCAAACGTACCCAATAATAAATAAAATATATGAATACTTCATGGATACTTCTATATCCAGAGAAGTATGTACAATTTTTAATTTTAATCTTTACCCCTTCCTTTTAATTTCACATACAATGCAATACATCAACAAAAATCCATACGACTTTGAAGAAACACAAGTGTTTTCCAAGTGTTATACATTATCACATGTCCAAATAGTATAAATAAGTTGATTACTCTATAATCTTAGTAACAAATACTTCTAAGTAAATAATCTAGTTAAATGTTAATTCTTATTCCTTTAATTAATCAAGTTCACTTTGTAGATATACCATAGTGAGACGATAGGTAATTTGTTTAAAATAAAAACAGACTAATGTTGTTTATTATTGTCAAAAAATCACTAAAAATTATAACTTTTAAGTCATTACATAATAATAAAAATATAAAATATATATATTTATGGACGTATCCTACCTGTACCCGAATCCTATTTTTAAGAGTTTTGCCGTATCACCGTATCCATATTGTATCGTGCCCGTATCTTATATCCGTACTTCTTAGTTTGTTTCACTAAGTATACCATCACCTTGAGTTTTTATTAAATCTCACTTCATCCCCTTTGATTTCTACTAAAAACATTCCAATCTTCTCCCTATATCATATATGATAATGAAAGCAGATAGGTTTATTTGCCTGCTACTTGATATGATGATATCCATTATAGTAAATTTGCATTCCATAGCCAATGCATGACTCGTAAGCATATACAGACATCAACCTCATACAGTTGTGTATAACCCACAACTAGAGAGGCTCACAAAATCTCTAACGGCAACCATAATAAGATCACATGATATTAAGCCCTCTAATTTAAAGGATCTATCTTTACCCAAGATTAAAGAGTCCAAAATAACTCAATCCTCCTGAGTCTTCCAATTATATACATACATAAATACCTTAGATAGGCACAAAAATAATTGGGTTCTATGTTCTTGCAACTTGCAAGTGGCATGTGTGGAGATAGGGTTTGCATTCCAAAATCCAGCAGTTAAGATCAGAATCAGAATGATCACAGAGGGATTTGAGTGACTATCTTATATTAATAATAATTTTAACAAACAAATATATGTGACCTGCGCTATTATTTGCCTATTCCAGCAACCATGTGGGCAAATGACAATTAAATATAAGGCACCCTTTAAACTGGAATAACAATACTACCTATTTGAAAGCAAGAAGTAAACGAAGAACACAACTCACCTCAACCTTGCAAAGAAAACTTAAAGATATTTCTTTCGAATGACTTGAGTTCTTGAGAGACATTAACTTGAGTGCAGAATCTGATAAAGGCCAACCTTGAGACAACTTTATGAAAGCTTCAACTCCACCAGCCATATGAGCTACTATTATCTCATCTCTATCCAAGTACTCAAAGGAGTGCCTGTGATGGTTATAAGTGATTGTGCTCAAAAAACCCAAAAAGAAAGGGTATTCAAGTATAGTCTCCAGAAGATGGATAAGAGATTTGATAAGAGTATTTACAACAACTGATTGAGAAGTGGACAATGGTTCATTTTCCAACCTTGCACATGTGTTGGACCGATTATCTAAACCTATTCAAAATGGGTTTGGATTTCATACACATGTAAAAAAATTATAGTTTCCCATCAACTAGAGGTCAAGGAGAAATAGCATTAAGGCCGAGCCACCTCATACTTGTTTTAATTGTACAAAGTGGCCATTCTGAAAAGGAAAAGTGCAGAAAGTTAGAAACACTGCCCAACAAGTTTTGACACAACTTGAAATTGGGCAAAGGAATAATAAGGCTTTTAGTACTGTTTTGTGGCTTGTTTCATGGATGAAAACGGTTTCTAATAATGGCCTTCAGTGTTTATGATGGAACAAGAATTGTAGGGTTTGGGAACTTGTAAGGCAAGAATTAAAGTTGATGTTTACCTTGGGAATCTCCTAACATGAAGAAAAGAAACAGTTACTTATGCCTTCATGACTTAATTTCGGGTATTCAACAACACTATCTTAATGTTTGGGCAGATGATTTGGCCTCAATGCTGTCAGTTCATCCCAAACTTACCTTTCTATTAACATTTATCTGATTTTATATCTAGAAAAAAAAATGTGTTCCAAATTTTATCCATTTTGCTCCAATTTACAAACATTCCCCCTGTTTACATGATCAGATGAAGTCTGAATTTTTGACAAAAGGATGTATGCCTAAGAAATCAGAAAACAAAACAACTTTCCATCTCAAATTATAACATGAACTTTTATGGCAAGTTAGTGTAATCAAGAGAGCAAGTAAAATTAAATAAGTAAGTCAAATAATACCTGTACTAAATTCCAGAACTTAAATTACTAAGTGTAGAAAATATAAGATTTGTCTGACAACTCTGACCTTGACTTATTTGAAGACTTCACCATGAATCGCCTTAATGTGGACAGAACAATTCTATCTTGGACTCTTCTTACAAACCACTCCAAAGGAGACCTAGTCTCCAGCACTGGCAAAGGTGAAAACAGATGCCTGGAAGCACTCCAACTGATTTACATAGCCAGAAAACAAATGCAATAATCAATATGAATGTATCAAATATGCAATCGAATAAATAGTGTTGATTTTGCTTGCCAGTAGTATCATTTTAAGAGACGAAAGACATACTATCATGTAATTAACCACTTTTATATATCCATGTATGTAAATACTACACTTCTCGATCTTCATGTTCTTTCTATTTAAGATTCTTAGACTTCCATCAACAGTATGATGACATATACAAGAGAAAAAGGAATTTGGGAAAACAATGCACCAAGATGCCTTTATTTTTTTGGTTGGGGGGACTGGGAGGAGGGACTGGTGCACTTCCTTTGATTTGATCAAAAAGAACATGGTTGGAAGCTAAGACATTCCACAAGATATTAAAGAAAAGGGTCCAACAACAAAATCTGGTACAAAGATGGCATTAGTAAAAGCAAGAAAGTAAACTAAAAGAAAATGAAGAAGCAGTAAAAGTGGATTGACTTTTGATTTGATAAAAAAGAATATATGGTTGAGTACTAAGACAATCTAAAACCTATCAAAGAAAAATGATGCAACTACAAAATCTAGAAAAAAGATAGCATCAGTAAAAGCAAGAAAGGAAATTTAAAGAAGAACCAAAAATTGGAGGCAAGAGAAACATGGGAAGATAGAAAAGATAATGATGACGACTAATCTGGAATGAAGTAGAACATAAAAGTGATTCACAGAGAGAGACTCAAAACTCAGTCAAATAAGTCGTAGAACTACAAAAAGGGTATTTCATACTTATACAGAAGCACTTGCCAGAGTGAAGAAATTAAATTGATTGAAGTGATGATCTCCACAATCTTAAGCATCTCTGGACTAGAGAAACTGGGATACCAGGTAATAGAAGCTATGAAAGTCCCAATTTGAAGTAGTTTGCAATCAATGCATGACAATCACAAAACTAAACCTACATCTCAGCTCACTTAAGCATCATTATAAACTATACTTCATGAGATCCTCACCAAAAACCAAATCAACCCTTAGTCATATAATTATATCCACTGCAAAACAACCCTTAGCCATATTGTTTTCATCCACTGCTCATTCTCATAAATATTTGGAAGATGCTCTTCACCAAATTGGGCATCAATTAGGCGACTCAAATAGATATCCACTCATTCACTCATTACTAGAGATAATGATTCCCATAGTGAGAGAAATAAGCTACAACTTCAAGGCACTGTGTCATTATGGCAAGCAGGGTTGTTTAAACTGAAAGTGGCTCTAAAATCTTAAAATGCAAAGTATCTGCTCCCAAGGAAATCTAGGATAGAGGACAGTGTCCTGTTCTTTGCACTGGTCGTCCTTTTGAATTTGAAGGTCTATCTTTACTTTGATTTTGACGGACTAAGCTGCATAGCTCTCCTAAAGTGCAGCATACCAGGTTTTTATTTGATGAAATCCGTCTCCTAGGGGGACAGTGAACAACTTTGATGAATGTTCTCATAGTAAAAACAGCCATATCAGAATAGGAGGTATGATGTAGAGAACCCAATGAGAACTTAGTCTAAACACGCAGGTATGGGTTAGGTGATTGAGGTTGAGATATACGTTAGTTAGGAAGGCCTTGGTAGCTTTTTACTTTAGTGCTTCATGAATTATTTGATATCATCCGCAGGGGGAAAAGGAAAAAAACAAACCTATACTCCAATCACAAACCAAAATCTACTTCTGAACTTAAATAGTCTTCAATTTCATCACCATTTTAAAAAAGTAGAATTTCAGCAAGGATAGATTTAATACTCTAAATTTGAATAGCTACCATGATAAAAGTAAGTGGCTGCAAAATTCAACAATACTTTAACATGAGCCCCTGTGACACTTGATAGCATTCATAATAATGCTCTAGCAGCATTTAGACAATTTTGAAGATGTCCTTAGAAAAATTATCTAAACGGAATCGTTCAAATATTACATGAGATCCAACACTGAAGACCGGAATGAATACAACTAGACCCACCCCCCAAAAAAAAAAAGAAAAGAAAAGAAAAGAAAGAAAACCCCAGTCACTGCCAACAAAAAAGAAAAACATAGATACTGCATATTTGACCTATGCTGACCACTTATACTATTTTGAAATTTAACTCCAAGTATTCAACCCACGTTGGCAATATTTAGTGCGGCAGAAACTCTCATGTCAAGACAGAAAAAGATCATTCAAATTTCCATGCTGCATGCAGTTATGGTACAGCTATGCTACCAATGTGTTGAAGTTAAAAAACAAAAGGATAAATAACGAAAAAAACAAACCTGAAAGACTTTACGGTATCAATAATTTCACCTATGTATACATCATTGGGGAAAATCTGGAACATCAAGAAGAGCATTAACAATCGCTTAAGAGTAAATAAAATTGGTAATAAGTTAGTGAGAATATGACTCATCAATCCCAATAACATACTTAAAATAACATGGCTTTTGAATCAAAGATCAGCAAGGGAAAAACCCAAGGCATAAACAAACAAAACAAACAAGCTGAAGAGTAGGAGAGCGGATGCTAAGAGAAAACACAACAAAACATAAAAGTAGGCATCATATGAAACTTCAACAAATTTTTGTATATATATAACACTCAGCTTAGTTCTCACTAATGGGTATCTAGGATGGATAAATTGGGTACACACCCAACCTACACAAAGTGATTGCTCTAAGATTTGAACCCATAACCTCAAAGTTACTGGTTGGAATTTTAACAACTGAACCAGTTGCCTCCTGTCACGATATGAAACTTTAATACCTTAAATCCTCCAGTTTCCCAAGAGTAATAATTAAAGCTCCCTTGTTCTTTTTAATACAAACCACATTTAACCATTTTAGTGATGTCATGATAACATCTATAGATAATGAACGATGTCATTAAGCCAGCATGTGTTCAAACAAATCTCCAGTTAAAGAATTCATTTTCATGGTTAAGGTGATGTGCCCCAAAAGAGCTAGAAGATATTAACTTACAGAAATAAACTGTTTTGATTTTTTCTATTTGAATACACTATTAAGCAACAAAAGGAGGGCTTAGTGCCCCCCCACATCTTGACTTGACTTAAAAAAGCCTGGTCCTTGTGGTTATCAATTCCTGTGCACCAACCTCTGAGGCTGGTCCACTATGGATAAGCAATGGAAATTCGGAAAATCCTTTTTAAGTGTGACATGACTAACAGATATCCACTTCAATTTTATAAAATCCTTTTTAAGTTATAAAATTCACATCTTGAATGAGATTCATAAATACACAAAAAATTATTATGGAAAAGAAAAGGAAGAAGAAAAAAGGAGAAAATGATGATAATTTTGTGGACTACAAGACCAATGCGCCGCATACTTCGCATAAGCTATAAGTGGTGGTCATAAAAGTCCCAGCAACTGTACATGTCTCTGAGAATTAGAAAAAAAATCTCCTTGTCCTTTTTCTTTACTATGCTGAGGTGGCTTCTAGTGATAAACCCAAAATATTTAAATCATGACTCATTCAAATTCCCATTGATTGCCAATATGATTTCAACAGTTAAGAGTGCATTTTAAAATTTAACATCATACTAGAAAAACATGAAGGTGATAGGCCACATCATAAGGTTATCTTTCACAAGCAAAAGGGCCATACCTCCACATTCTTTAGCTCCATCGTTCCATCTACAACTTCAATTAACAGTTCATGATTCTGTTCCAAACGCTCAATTGTATCTTCTATTTTTTGTTGGCTCAACAAACCTTCTGGTTTTGTAACATATGTCCTCAAAGACAATCTAATGTGGTTTCCTTCAAATTCTATTACTTTAGACCTGTCAATGTATCCTCACTCTTTTCTACGGCCTCAAGCCTGAAAATATTACCAAACAAAAATGTCTCTAGCAACTGGAAAGTATACAAAGAATATAGATTCTAAAAAGCCCACCATGGAAAATGTACCTTCTGAAAATGCAGTCAAGGTCCTGCAATGACTTCAAAGTCGTTTTGTTCCTCTCAATCTGATGACTGAGTTCCAAAATCTTTATGATACAAAGATAACATCAGATGACTGCTTTTTCTAAGCCACAAAAGAGGACAGGAAAAGTAAATCATTTAACCAACTGGTTCAATAGTACAACTACAAACCATCAGGAGTAGCACTAGAGCTAGATATACAGCGTGTCATTACATCTCCACTAATTTTATTTGTTAATGCTTTAATCATTTTATTTTGCTGATTGCAGAGTCAACAATATAGTTAAATGGTAAACTTGATATTAGAGTTTAACAGAGAGAGGAAGAGAGAAGAGAAATTAAGAGCAATAATCTGTGTACAGCAGTGTTGCCCTACATCCTCTTATTTATAATAGAGAAACATGTAGGTAATTACAATATTACCCTAAACTCATTAACTATCACTAATACAAAAAAGAAAAACAAGAATTGGAGCACTCCCCCTCAAGCTAGAACATAAAAATAAAAAAGGTCCAATTTGGAACATGAACTACTGAAGGCAAATTGAGTTAAAGGCTTGGTAAAAATGTCACCAACGGATCACCAGACTTGATATGTAAAATGATAATCTTTTTTCGCATCAAGATATCTCATATGAAATGGTAATCCACCTCAATATGTTTTGTACGTTCATGAAATATTGGATTACTAGCAATAAAAATAGTTGTTTGGTTGTCACGATGCATCTTCATAGGGGAAGACATATAAATTCTCATATCACGGAGTGAAAAATGGGCTCATAATGTACAATAGCTAGAAGTAGATCTGGATCATATGTCGCTATGATTACCCAGCCTAGTCAGCGTCAAAAAAACCAGTAACAATTATGGATGATATATAATCTTTTTTTCCCCAAGCCCATTGCAAATACCGAAATATACGAAGATAGCCTGCCAATGAGGTTTACGACAAGTATGCATGAACTGACAACCACACTAACAGCATATGTAATATCTAGGACGTGTAACAATAAAATAAATCACCTTACCAACTAAACTCCTATAACGCCGTATACCTTCAAAAAAAATTTCACTCTCCAAATTTAACTTCATTATAGAATCCATGGGAGTATCAACATGAACGCACACCAAGAGTCCCAGGTTTATATAGTAAATCTAATACATATTTCCTTTAGCACAAACTGATACCCTAATTTGACCTAACAACTTCAATCCCTAAGAAATATTGAAGAAAACCTAAATTTTTAGTATGAAATTGTTTTCCCAAATGGATCTTGAAGTAGTCAATTCCATCTAAGTCATTACCACTAATGATAATGTCATCAACATAAACAATAACAATACTAACACCTATAGAAGACTGACGAATAAAAACTAAATGATCTGAAGTAAAATGCTATAAGCCAAATTGAAGTACCACTATACTGAACGCATTAAACCAAGCATGTATTAACTATTTCAAGTCATACAGTGCTTTCTTTAAATAGCACACTAATTATTCATGACTAGGAACAACATAACCTAGGATTCATATATAACTCCTCTTGTTTCTTTATGTTCAATTGATACAAAGGTTAGTCACAACTGACCACAACATAAATAAGAACTCTAACACCATATGTCTGGTTTTAGCATTGGAACCAAGCGTGCCTTCAAAATGCTCAAATGAACCATCAAGATGATATTTCATAGCTAAATGGTAAACTTAGGATTTAACTGAGAGAGGAGATATTGAGAGGAATAATTTGTGTATAGTTGTATTACCCAACACTCTTTTATTTATAGTAGAGAAACATTTAGGTAGTTACAAAATTATGCTAAACTCACAAATTATGACTAATATAGAAAAAAAGAACTTTAACAAATATATTGTAAGTCCATAGGGGACTGCAAGACATTTTTCAAATTATTAGGGCCTCATAACATTGACGAGTTCAAACTTCAAAGTTTTATTCTGAGAATAGATTAAGTTCATGTTTTCTGAGGTCATTAATCAAACTGAAAGCAAACAAATATACACTTGAAGATAGAATGAACAAAACCTTGAACTTCGAGTCTTCATGTGCATGTGACAAATTCATTTGATCTTCTCCATCCTTTTTTGCTTTTTCAAGACCCTAGAATATGAAATATGAAGAATTAATTTTTTTTGTTTCATTCAAAGTTAGCAAATCAGCTTCAAATAGGCCACATAACATGATAAAAAATATATATATTGAATAAACACAGAATGTAGAACTACAGCTTGGAAGAGATTGCATTGAGAATTTGAGATAATAAAAGCCTTAAACATCACAAAAATGCTGATAAGTACATTGCCATGGTGAAAATGTAGAACTGGGTGTTCTGCCATCAACAAAAGAGACGAGCAAAACTTGAATGCTTTGCAAATAAAAAGAGATTGTACTAGTGGTACAAAGAAACAAACAGAATACCTATTAAATTAGGGGAAGATCAAGTTGTTACTAACACATCCAGGGAGATAACTTTAATGATTAGAATATGAATTTCATAACTGGCAATGAGATGAATGAACACATAAACAAACATTTTGAGAAAATCATAAAATTTAATGAATAAGAAGGAGGGTTAACCACAAATTTGAAATTCTCTACCTATTGTGCTTAGGTTGAATTGTCCTCAGAGAATGAAAATATTCCAAATGATCTACAAATGATTATTGAATCATCTCTCGAAGGTTCCTTATATACAAAATCTTTCAAAGTTAGCTGAAATGACAATAAATCTTCCTCTAGCACAATATTACATACATAATTTACTCATCATTTTCAGTTATCAATTTTGACTGCAAGATTTTATGTCTGACAAAATGTTCTAAGGAGGCAATTGCCACCTTTTTCCATCTAAATGGTATACATGTTTGATACAACATAAATTCTGTTTAAAAATCTGAAAATAAAGAACTCCATTTAGTATTTTTTTTCTAATCCAAAACCAAGCCCAATGCTATTCCACAACAAAAACTGCAATATTCCAGCATAAATAAATGACTCGTATATCTTCAGACAATTTTTTCGCATTCCACTGAATCAGTTTGTATGAATCTAGTTATAGCATGTACTTGAAAAATTCTTGGTACTAACTAGTAACTAAACAGTATGTTTTCCGGGTTTCTCAGTTAGTACACTATCTACAGATGATATTCTAATAGCACGTCTAATTCCCCTCGAAACAGAATTTTTCCTTCACCCTCTGCTTTAATTGACTAAACCCCAAAAAGATTGACTTGACAAATCAAGCACTAAATTGGTGAACTATTCTAGAATATAGAAATGCCGGAAACGAAGAAGGCCAATTTGCTCTTGAACAGAGTTGGTCTGCTGATAAGAAAATGGAGTTAGATTCGGCCAAGAATAACCTTGAAAAACTTCTGTTTTCTGAAGAAAGATTCTGGAAGCAAAAATCAAGAGTGCAATATGGCTCCGGGAGGGTTTTCTTAATAGTAGCTCACAATCACGTCTCTTCATGCCCAATGTTACCTGGATTGTTGATCGCTTTGGCACGTGGTACAGATACGGGAATATAGTACGACACTTTCTTAGGTACGTGATACGATGGGGGTAAGCTTAGCCGGTATAGTATTTTGGGTCGCAATTCGTTTTAGAACTCTTATATAGATCGTTTTCATTACTGTATAACATTATATATTACAAAACATCCATAAACACCAAGTCAGTTACTATTTATCTTATAATTGTGCTTGATTTTCTATTATCTAAAACAATATATAATTCTAAATCTATATACATATAATCAATTAATATATATTTTATATTTGTGCTACATGCTCTAAAGAGAATTGATTTAGGGTTAGTATTACAATTTTGGATCGTCCATTTTGGTGATCTAAATCACGAATCCACTCCGTTTGGGATCAATGTATCCAGATCGTGGGTCGTCAAGAGTTGAGTGAATTGTGTTAACCATGTTCATGCCTCTCTATTACTCCATATTTTCAATTCAGAATTGGATATTGCTCAGAAAAAAAAAAAAAAAGCGACACTATTATACCTGCTCCCTGACAACCTAAATTTACCACCTCTATGGTGCAATCAACTTCCCATATCATAAATTTGTGTCTAGCATTTGTTGCAGGTGGAATTGATCCATCAAATATATCTTCTTCAGTATCTACACATTCCAGCTTGCACTTAAGGTAAATCAACTTGGTTGGTACATTCAACAAACTCTCAGCAAACCATACCACCAATATTGCAACATCAGAAATTTTGTCACTTACTAAGGAATGGCTCATATTATTTGTTTGATTCAAATTATTTGTGACTCACACGAACACGGAGGAACAGCTGAATTGAGTAATTTCTTTCTTCACAATAACAATACGACGACTTGAAGTGTACCAGTGACATTTCAAGTATATATATCATCTATGAGGAAGTCTATTTAACATAAGGAGAAAGTTACATTATAACTGACTACCGGGAGAGGGGATGTTATATGAATTTTCAATCATTGTAAGCTTACATCACAGTTCCACTTTAAGTTTCTATCCTTTTGCCTTGATTATGGATGCATTAACTAAACACATTCAGGAAAAGGTCGCATGGTGTATATTATTCGTTAATAGAGTACAACTTTAGAATAAAACTGAGAGTCTGTAGAGAAATTGTAGAATCAAAATGATTCAAGATAAGCACAAATTAAACTAAAATGGAATGGAATGTCATTTTAGTAAAACTCTCAAATAGAGGAAGTAATAACTGAAAATAAGAGATATCAAAGATTAACACCTTCGGGATTTGGGATCAATAAGGGAAAAAGAGATTAGAGATGATGGTAATCATAAATTAAAGCATGATGCATTAAATGGATGAATGCATTTGGTGTATCCCACTATGATTTGGCAATGGATTTGAGTGAGTGATTCAAAGACTTCTTTTTCACTTTATACCTTTTAAGTTGAAAAGTAATTTTGCATGACAGTCATTAGACCAGCAATATTTTAAGGTGCAGTGTTGGTCAGTAAACAGATAACACGCTACAAAAACATAAGGACATGGCAAACCAAAAGGAGATGAAAGTAGAAGTGAATACACTGATGCAACAAAATAAGTAGCACTAATAAAAGATAAATTAGGAGAGAATCAACTCAGGCAACTTAAACAAATTTATAAAAGACACATTCTTATACCAATGAGGAATAGTGATGTATTGACTATTGATGGTAATGATGCGTAGAAGTAGACCGATATAAACTTTGAATGAGATAATTAAAAAAAATGTGGTTAAACAGAAAATTGGCCCTATAGAGCATAAGGGCAGAATGGAATTGATGTAGCCAATCCCCAAATAGTTGGGACAAGGCTTTGTTAATATGAGTTGAATTTAGTACAAGGAGGTCTTACATAGATCTTTCCCCAGCTTTGTATAAGGAGTATGAATAGGAGCCTACAATTTAATATGGCTTAGGATGCCCTCATGCATTGGCTTTCAAATTCTCAACTCTCAATTACTTCCTTGGATGACAGTGCACCATCATCCCAAACTTTTCTTATGATAGATAATACCCACTGCAAACATCAAAGACAGTATTTCAAGCTTTTTCAACCAAGATCACACTCTAGGGGATTATCTCGAAGTTTTTTCAATCCTTGAAAGTGCTCTTTGTCTGATATCAAGAGTATTACTCTCTTTAGGGATATTATCCAACCGCAACAACAAGATCAACTTTCTCCAGTTTTTTCACCATCATTTTGTGTGCTTCTTATATAGGTCGTGATTATTATCAACCTTAACAAAACAACCCTGTAGTGCAAAGCAACACAAGATGCATGCTCACACTTCCTGCATAATAACATTGTGACAACAAGAATCTATCCCACAAGATCTGCATAATGAGTATCATTTTTTACTTGCCCTTTTTGGTTTGTATTTCTTCCTCCCAATGTACTACTGATCTTGATTCTGGGCAAGTCCTGAATGCAGTACAAGCATTTCACATGGCCATAATGTACTTTTGAAAGCTGCAAATGACATTATTACCACCATATTCATTACTAACTTGCTAGTAAAGAGCAACTACAAGTGGTCATCCAATGTGAATAATTCTCAAATACTTGTGGTAACATTTCACAGGCATTTTGAGCCAATTTATCTTCACCATGCCATTAGAAACTCAGTTAACTTCTAAACTGCACTTTGGGAGGACAGTGGAGCTCGTTGTGGACTAAACTATTCATGCACTATTATGTACATGTTTCTCATGGTTTAACTTCAAGTGTTTAATTGATGACAATATCCTTTTTGGTTCTTAAACCACCTGATCCACATCACTTTAAAAACCAAAAAGGTAATTCCAAACCAATCATTTCCTTGACCTTGCAAACACAAAATTAGACGGGTAAAGATACTTACATAGCTGAGTTTAGGACCTACAGCAACAGGACCCATAACTATTCCCTTCTACCTTATTTAGTTTATACGATTAGAGCAACTATACTCTTCCCCTAACAAACGTCACGAATAGTCACAATGACTAATTCTGGCCATCCTGATGAAGCAGTAAAGCTAACACGCAATTGCAAACAACAGAATTGCATAAAAAATGAAGTCATAAAGTACAAATTTTCACCACCTCGCCAACTATATACATTAATAAACTTAGCAATTTCTTCAACTAATATAAATTCTCAAAAGATACTTGCCAATTGAGAAGTAACCTGTGCTGTAATAAAATCCAAATGACAATTCAATCCTTCGAGATCACTCCCCAAACGGTTGGAGTCTGAAAACAAAACCCATTACATCAAAAACTGCACATAATGCAAACGCGTGCATTTGAGATATTCATAAAAACAACCAAATTGGTATTATGACAATATTATCACCTTCCACATATCTCCTCGAAAGATCCTGAATTTCATCTGAGATGGTAGCATTTTCAGTCTCCACTGAGCTAAGCTCCCCTTTTAAATGCTCCAAATATTCATCTAAAATAATCAAACAAACTTATTCAAAACAAATTAGCTCACACAAAGACTAAACACCCAATGCAAAAGGCACACATATACACACACAAAATACCCAATCCAAAACACAGAACACCCACACACAGAAAAAGCACCCAATTCAAAACACATACAAACACACACACAAAGAGTACACCATATTCAAAACACAGGGACAAAGCACCCAACTCAAAAGACAAACACACACAAGCAAAATGCCAAATTCAAAGCAAACACACAATACACACAGGCAAAACACATGATTCAAAACACAAAGAGTATACCATATTCAAAACACCACAAACACAGACACAAAGCACCCAACTCAAAAAGACACATACACACAAACAGAGATGGTACCAAGTTATGGTCAAGGGGGGCTATGGCCCCCTAAACTTGTCAAGAACCATTTATATATATTGGCAAATCTACCACATATCCCTTTTTTTTTTTTTACCCAAATAACCTTAGAAATCATGCAACCTTCTTTTTTGTTGTCTTATCTTATATGTTGATGGCAGCCTTCATACCTTTACTCTACTCTCTCTCTCTCCACCCCTATCGTCTGAAGTGTCTTCTCCATTCACATTTTACTATTATGTCCTTGTTCAGTATAATTCCAAGAAAGGCGGCCGAAATGGATTTAACATGTCACCCACTCGGGCCTTTTTTTTTTCCAATGGGATGCATTTTGAATTCCTATAATCTTAGGATAGCTTTACGATATTTTAAAAAATCGACATTGCATCAAAAATTATTATTTTTAAAAGTTAAGTTACATTTTTAAAAGATAAAGTTATAACTGCTTGAGGTAATTCTAATCGATCACCAAATGTTGTGATCAATTATGAATCACTTCAATCAATAGTTACTTCTTATTTGCGAGTCATAACTTAACCTTCAAAGATAATAACTTGACTTTTAAAAATTGTAACTTTCATGATCAATCACAACATTTCGTAATCGATCATGCCCTTTTGGATTTGTAAGTTGCACCCCACAAAAGTTGATCTTAAAATATTATAACTTTCAGTATGGTACCTTTTTTTGGTACTATAGTTTTCCCATAATTTAATTGCATGACATTCTTTGGCAGGATTTTTTTTTTTTTTTTTTTACAAAAACTAAAACAAACTACTTGATATGTTATCAAATTTGAACACGTCAAAAGTAAGAGAGATTTTTTACTGAGTCTAGCAAGATAGTTAAGAGCAATTGTATTAGAATTTTAGGATTGGGTATTTCGGTTGGAATTATTCAAGTTTGTACTTTCTCCTAATATTTTCGAATGTAAATTGGTTATTAAGATCATGTTGCGTACATGTAGACAGAATTTTGTTGATTCAAATAAATTTTGGGTTCTCTGATTTAATCCATCATCTTATTATAAAAAATTCCCAGCAGCAATAAAACAATGTTAAACCCCCTTGGGACAATTTCTGGTTCCCCCATGCACATAAACAAAAATTATGTCAAAAAAAAAAACAATTTCATCCAATAATGCAATACACGGAAAGAAATAGGGAAGAAAATATTACCTAAATCTTCAACTGTTAGTGAGTCGACATCAGAAACCTCCGACAGAAGTTGAGTTATTTTCCTCTGTTTATATTCAGAAATCAAAAACAAATATAGTCCCAAAAAAGGTTAATATATTAAGTAAACGAGGTGAAACTATAACAGAGAAACGATAGGTATAGATTCAATACCATAGTTAAGTACATAAAATTCTATTTACCTGAAGCTCAAGAGCACAATCCTTCATTAATTCCTCAGAATCCGAAGGGCTGGTTTCAGAAACTTCATCGCAACTTCTATGAACATCTCTCAGTTCATTGATTCGACTGTATGTTAAAACATAAATAGAATTAAGTACACAAACACCTGTATATGTAGCATGAGAGAGAGAGAGAGAGGGCTTCTTGAAGGACCTTCGCAGGGTGTTAAGATCCAGGGACTGTTGTGAAGAAGAAAGGGTTACAGTTTTGTCGCCCATTTGCTAATTCTTGTATTTTCAGAAACTAACCATTTGCTCTTTCATTTTGTCTCGCTTTCTTTTCTTTTAATTTGTTTTGGGATCTCTCTCTCACTCTCTCTCTCTCTCTCTCCCCTCGAGTGTTTTGAATTCCCGCCTTTTTCCAACACCTGCAGGCTGCAGCTGAAGTAAGTTCTAGTCCACCCTGTTCTAGTTTGGATTAAGTTTTTTTTAGATATATTTTTTCTTTAATTTTCTACTTGACTAATTATTTATCAAGTGGGATTTAATGTATATAAATAAGCCTTTTACTCATTAATAATTAATAATTCATAAAAAATAAAATTGAATAAAAAGTATATTATAGGAATTTGCATCTAGTTTCCGAACAAAAAAATTGCACATTAGATGAAAAATTTTGTAGTTTATGAGAAAATAGACACCATGCCAATTGTGTGCAGTATATCTCACTAAATTTTATAATCATTAATAATTTTTATATTCAATAATTATTATGTGGGATTAGTGCAGTTCACTTATGTTACTTATTTGTTTATTATTAATCGATGACATTATGTAACGGTAATGATATATATAACTGATACATTCAATATTTACTCGTGAGTAGGGATGTCAATGGACCGAAGTGGGGGCAGGGGTATAGTCTTCAACTCTTCATCCCCATACCTACTTAAAAAAATTTTATTCATTCCCGGTCCATTCCCGTTAATGAGTATAATTTTCATCTTCATTCCCGTCCGCATGTAAATTTTTAATCCCCGTCCCTGTCCCCTATACCCGCCCAAGTCTAAGTCCAAGTTCAAGTCAATATAATCTAAAATTCTAAATAAATTTAACATTTTAAATAATCCAACAACATTCTAAATAATCTAACACAACATATATGTAACATAACATATTCTAACACAACACAAACAACATATATCCAAAAAATTACTTGAATTTGATCAAATTCAACATAACACAAACAACATAATGGGACAGCTTTTCTATTTTGTAGCTTCACACCTATAATTTAATAAATAAAATAAAACATAAAAAACTATAATAATTGCATAAAAATATTTTGTATTTACTAATAAAATTGAATGGTTGAAATTGAAAAATTATTAACTCAATCATCTCTTAACACCATCGGTGGTGGTAGAATCTACTTCTTCAACATCATTTTCCTATATCATTAAAAGAAAAATAAATAAATTATTCCAAAGAGAAATTTTCAACTAAAACGATATACCTCATCATCAATATCAAGATCCTCCAATAATGTGTAGCTCTTCAGGCCCGTCAAAGTAGATGAACCTAAAAAAAATAAAAATAATGCATTAGTCATACTTTACCCCCAAAAAAAATATGATGCACATACAAATAATATTTCATTACCTCGTTCTTCAGCACATAACCAACTTTGAGAGCACATTAAAGTCTCTACTGTAGTTGGAAGAAGTCTATTGCAATGTGGACTGATCACCCTCTCACTTATACTAAAAGTAGATTCTGAGACAACGGTAGAAACAGGAATAACAAAAAGATCTTTAGCAATCATTTGAAGCAGGGGATTCTTGAGACCACTTGTCTTCTAAAAAGATAGTATATCAAAATCTGAAGTTATTGGCATAATATCATCTTCTCAGTAACAATCCAACTCATACCTCCCATGTGTTTTTGTTATGTCTCTTGTATTGTATAAATTGAACAAAATCAGAGAGATCATCAATTAATGGGCATTTGGAATCAATATCTGATTTAAGAGAGGGAGAAGAAGGTTGTGGTTCATAATCACTTCCCTGCCTCACTTCATATTCGCCTACCAATTCTAAGCAAAACTCTTTAATCCTCTTCACTTCATTTAAAACTTCCACGCTGCCATACATTTTCTCATAATAATACTTCAAAATTCTCAACTTATATCGTGGATCTAAAATAGTGGCTATTCCCACAACACCATGAATCACACTCTAATAATTGTCAATTCTCCATTGTTTTGAATCACAAGAAATAAAAGTTTGAAGAGCAAATTAAACTTACAGAGATAGGAGAATCGATGTTCTCGAGCGAAGAATAAGTGGAAGAAAGACGTAGATGTTGGTAGCAACACTTTCTATCTCTCAAATCTCAATTGCTCTCTCCATTTATTTTTTGCTTGGATCGATGCTCTCTCCATTTATTATTCTCAAAATTCGAACATGCAACATGGTCGATTGACTGCAACATTCAACGAACAAATATGAGTACAACGATCAATGGTTGAGAAAGAGAGATGACTCGATGGTGGAGGCGGGCGCCTGATATAATAAGTTAGGGCTTAGCCATCCAAAAGGAAGGCTTTAAGATGTGTATTGACATGAAGCTTAATAACCAATTAAAAAATGAAAAGAAAAAAGCTAAATATGAAATGAGTAATTTCTATGAATAATATAGTCTCCCTTCAGTAGCACCATCCCACAGAAAAACCAAAAACCACAAGTCTTACAACCGAAGTAAAAGTCACTACAAAAATAGGAAAAAGACTTTTAGTAAACCCTCATACTATGAGGAATCCAGCAAAAAACCCAAAAAATCTTATAAGCGTAAAACTTATAAGAAAAAATCCGAGAAAAAAGATAGTAAAAAAGATATAATATACAATTGTGGCAAAAAAGGTCATAAAAGCCCAGAATGTCCAGTTAAAAAACAAGTTAAAAGATTGAATTTAACCCAACAAGATGAAGAGAAAATTCTCACCATTTTTAGGTTAAACAATTTTTCTCATAGTGAAGAAAGTTTAGATGACTCAAGCAGTTCTGAAATTTCTTCAAATTATCAGTCAACATCTAGTAACCCTAATGAACCGAAGGTCAAACTAGGTTGTAGTTGCAATAAAATAGTTAGGGTTATCACCAAATAAAATGAGGAAGAACATGTTCTCATTGAGTTAATTAGTAAAATAGAAGACCCAAATTTAAAGGTCAAATATATCAAAAATTTAAGAGATTTGTTTGTCACAAAAGACACAAAACAATCTTTTAATCAAAAACAGTTAATTAGTATTAACACCACAATGGAAAGATTCAGTAAGGAGAAAAATAAAGAAATCACCTTACAAGATCTCCGAAGTGAAGTAAATAAAATTAAATCTGAAATAAAAGAATTAAAAGCTCAAGATAAAAAACTTGCAGAAGCTTTAAGTCTTTTAACAACAGATAGTCTTGAAGACACAAAGGACTTTAATCCTGAAAAACAACCACTAGTTGAATAACAATCTAAGACAGAATCTTAGGATGGAGCAGAGTTACAGGGGATACCCATAACCTCCACCTATCTAGTGAACATTTGGGTGTAACGAGCCTGCTATCTCACGATGGATGTTCCCAGGCTAATGATGACTATATGATCAATCTAGTTAATAAAATTAATTTTCAAAAATGGCATTCTAAAGTAAAAATCATAATTGATAATGATTTTGAATTAGAAACCATTGCCTTAATTGACACTGGTGCAGACGTAAACTGCATCCAGGAAGGCATTATTCCAACTAAGTATTATAAAAAAACTATTAAAAGACTTAGTTCAGCAAATGATAGTAAAATGACTGTTAAATACAAACTACCAAGTGTGCATATCTGTCAACATAATGTATGTTTTAAAATATCATTTATCCTAGTACAAGATATGACTGATGATGTTATCCTTGGTTTACCTTTTGTATACTTATTGTATCATTTTACAATAGATACAAATGGTGTAACCACGAAACTACTTGGTCAATCAGTAACATTCAAATTTGTCACCAAACCAGAAGTTAAAAAATTAAGACAACTTAAAAATCATTCAATCTCTAAGTATCTTAATTTAATTAATCAGAAAACTAAGTAAGTGAAATTTTTCAAAGAAGAAATTAATCACAAAAGAATTCAAGAACAGCTAACTGTTCCAATCTTAATTGAAAGGATTAATCAATTCAAAGAAAAACTAGAAGCATAAGTATGTTTTAACCATCCTACAGCTTTCTGGCATAGGAAGAAACATATGGTAAAACTTCCTTATATTAAAGGATTTAAGGAACAGAATATTCCAACTAAATCCAGACCTATCCAAATGAACCATGAAGTAATGAAAATCTGCAAAAAAAAGAGATTTCTGAATTACTCAAAAATGGTATCATTAGGAAGAGTAAATCTCCTTGGTCATGCCCAACTTTCTATGTCATCAAAAATGCAGGATTAGAAAGAGGCGTATCAAGACTAGTAATTAATTATAAACCCTTAAATACTGTATTGGAATGGATCAGGTACCCAATTCCAAACAAACAAGATTTAATTAAAAGACTTAGTAACTCAGTAATCTTTTCAAAATTTGATTTGAAGAATGGTTACTGGTAAATTCAAATCTATCCAGAAGATAAATATAAAACTGTATTTACAAAATCCTTTGGTCATTATGAATGGAATGTAATGCCCTTTGGATTGAATAATGCACCTAGTGAATTTCAAAATATAATGAATGAAATTTTTAATTTCATTAATCATTTTTCTATAGTCTATATAGATAATATTATCATTTTCTCCAGATCTATAGAAGAACACTGGAAGCACCTTTATGATTTTTTAGAAATTGTCAAACACAATGGTTTAGTCATCTCTACTAGTAAAATCAAGTTGTTCTAAACCTCCATAAGGTTCCTAGGGTATAACATTCAACAATCCACTATTATTCCCATCAGTCGTTCTATGCAATTTGCAAATAAGGTCCTTGATGAGATCATTGATAAAACCCAACTTCAAAGGTTTTTAGGTTCCCTAAACTATGTTTCTGATTTTTATCAAGATCTTAGGAAAACTGTCAAGCCTTTGTATGACAGACTCAAAGGAAATTCTTGTCCTTGGACATCTGTTCACACATCCATAGTCCAACAAGTCAAGAAGTTTATTAAAACTTTGCCTTGTCTTGGAATTCCTTCGGTTGATTCCTTTAAAATCATCCAAACTGATGCCTACGACATTGGCTACGGTGGTATCTTACTCCAAAAACTTACTCCAGACTCTTCAGAGCAAATTGTTCGTTTTCACTCTAGCATCTGAAATAAGGCACAAGCAAATTATAACACTATTAAAAAAGAAATGTTAGCTATTGTCCTGTGTATCTCAAAATTCCAGGATGATATACTAAACCAGAAATTCTTGGTCCAAGTAGACTATAAATCAGCAAAATATGTTTAAGAAAAAGACGTACAAAACATTGCTAGTAAGTAGATTTTTGCTAGATGACAATCTATTTTAAGTATTTTTGATTTTGATATCGAATATATTAAAGAAAATAATAACTGCATCCCTGATTTCCTAACCTGTGAATTTCTGTAGGAACCTCATGACAGACAGGAAAGATAATAAACCCGGTACCCCTTCCAAAGTAGGGAGGGATACTGAAAAACAAAAATTAAGTCAGATATTTGCCCAAGAAAAGACAAACTTTGACAAACAGTTAGCCTTGTCAAGCCCAAGACCTCTATTCTCTACTATCCAAATTACCAATAGATGCCAACCTCTTGGTAATCCTAACCAAACAAGGCTAGTAACCAAATCAACCACAATACCACCTAGTACTTTTCTCCAAATGGCCCAGCAGGCCCAAGACCTATGACATCAGCCCAACTAGGCACTTCTAGCCAGCTTGTCAATACATATTCTCAACACTAACCTTAGTTAGCCCACAAAGGCCCAAAGGTTGACTATATCAAAGCCTATACCCAAAACGTATTTGTTATTGAACTAGTTCATGCTTATTTAAGCGACCCAATGGACCTTGTCAATGCATACCTTGAGCCTGGATAGACCTTTATTACATCTGATCCTAAAAAGACCTTCCAATTCTATCAAGACATACTATTCTTTACTCAGTCCATTTTTATCAAGCCCATAGCTGATAAGAATGATCTCAGTAAAGTCATTTATTATTCTTTAAATATTTTAAAAATTATTTCTCTTAAAGATTGGGGATCTCACCCTTCTTCCCTCCGAGATCTACCTTATCACAAAAGACAATTTAATTAATATGATTACAAAGAATCATGGTATAAAATTATCCTCTATCAAAATGATTCTTTAGATCATTCCTGGTTCCTACAATTTCATAAAGATTTCAAGAGTCAGATTTCATCCTGGTTCGCACAGTGGTGGTTTATTCACGTCCCCATTCAAGAAATCTTCCCAATTGATCTCCAAGATCAGATTATAGCTTCTCCTCTATTTATAGACCTAGTAAACATGAGAGTCAGTTTTCTATTTTACTAACATTTATTTGTAGGTACAAAGTCCCATGGATATGTAAATGGAAATGAAAAATTATTGGATATAATGTCGCTAGACAGTTTTACGTCAAATGGTGGCTCAGGTTCTAACAAGGACCAATTATTGACCATGTCAAACAGGAGTTCTCAGTCAAGGTTTCAACCCCAGTAGTGGTTCCAGCAACCTTAACTTCCACAACTCCAGGCAGGTCATGCCTCCTCTCAGGATTTCTACTCCAGAAGAGTTGAAGAAATCCACTACAGAAGAATCCAAGCAGAAGAAGTTCTCCTCTAAGGAATCTAGTAAGCAATTCAAGAAAAAGTCTACTGCACTCATAGAGTTAGCTCAGAAGCTTCTTCAACAAGTAGCCAGTGAGAGCGATTCCTCTGCTTCCTCCCAGACATCTGTCACACCTACATTGGATCATTTTCAAGACAGTGAAGATCATTATGCAGAATATGATGATCTAGTAGATATATCTACCCCATAATGATACTTGTCTATATATGTGATAGCTTCAATCACTACTTTCTTTATTAAAGAAAGAAAAGTTGTCTATTACATATATCCATAAGGAATCATTTGATATTCGGCTCTTTCCCCTAGTGAAGTAGCTATCAACCACTTGTCAGATCTGCTTTCCACTGAAGTAGATTCCTCTGGACAACAGCAAGACCCACCTGCCACTAAAGTCAGCACTTACTTTGGTAAAAGCAATTCACCCCTACTTTTCCACCAAAAGGTTAAGGTGAAAGCACTTTACCTAAGTTAAAGTAGCCACAGAAGACAACGGAGTAATCGTTCTAAAGATTCCATTAGTAAAATTCACAACCACTATTTATATCTATAGCTTGTGATTCTCCTAAATCATATGTCTTTCCGCAGTTGTTCTATTTTGGTATCAAAGCCATTTGACGGCCTGGATAGTTACCAATGTAGTTATATTTGAGTTATCTTACTTGTGTTAAATCTCTTTCATTTCAATTTAGTAAATCATTGTTTAGTTTGGTCTACCCTGGTTATCTAGCCTATGTCAGCTCAAGAGGGAGAGTCTCATTCATGTCCCGTTTGTAAGTCCTGGTGAGGCAGTTTAGGGAGTCAATAGACATATCATGAGAGCATGTATGTTAGGGGGTATGTACGATGGAGTCAAACATAAACATTAATTTATATAATTAAAAAATTAGATTTAATAATGAATAGATCATTCAGATCTAACTCTATGATTAGCTCATCTAGTTCTTCATTTAGTACCATACCAAACATAGTAAATGATGAAGAAGAAGAACACCATGAGTCACAAGTAAACTGGAATGGATGGAATATCCCAAAGGTATCCCATCGTAACATCTACAAGACGAGTTGGATTCCAAAAGCATTCAACTCAGAACTCTAAGTAAAAACAATTGAACAAGTCTATGCCCTTAGCAAAGAGGAAGAAACTTGTCAATTAATTAGTAGAGAAGCCCTAAAGAAACATAGGGAAAAAAGTTAACTTTATCCACCTTGGTTTAATTCAAGTAGCAATTAAACCATTAATGTCACCTGGTAAAGATGCAGCAGCTCTATTAACCCTAAGAGATGCCAGATTCATTGAATATGAGCCTAGCATTTTAGGAATAATGGTGACTGGTCTCCATAACGGACCAGTATATTTCAATTACTTTCCAGACTTTACCCTCAGCCTTAGTTACAAGAACACACCTATGACTTTAACCTTAGGCATTAAACTCTCTAGTCAAATTACCAAATTGATAAAAGAAACCCAATCACTAGTACTTATCTATAGGATATACTATAAGTGCATGACTACAAACCTGAATGTGCATGCATTAAAGAAGCATCCTAAAGATAAAATAGTACTCATCCAAGTCAGTACTAGTGATTCTAACATCCAAGTCCCAAAAAGACTTGAATGGAAGAATGTTCAACTTCCAGAATTATGGACAATTGAAAATGAAAATGATAATAATGATAGTGAAAACACTACCGCTAACCTTGAGAACATCCAACAGCTATCCGATGGATTAGTAAGAATCTCCTTTGATTTTGTCAGGTCTAGCAGATCCAGCAGATCATTTAGTAAGCCTATCCAAATTAATGAAGGTAGAAAATCTAATGTTTATTCTAGTATCTCCAAACGAGATAGAGAATTAACAGAAGAAATAGAAAAAAAATTTAAGTTAAAAGGAATTAATCATTCCACGCCACAAATTAGTAGACCGTGTTACACTCCACATCAGAGTCATAGGAACGAAAAGAAAGAAGATGACTTCACCCCTTCACCTACAGCCAGTGACCTACAAAGCACTGCCCAGTAAATCATCAGTTACTCATGATTAGGAGAGAAAATAGTTTATTCTTACCTAATATGATTAACCTAAAGAAAGACTTAGGTACTTTAAAAGATTCACTAGTAACCAACACAAAGAAATAATGACCCAATGGGTTAAGTTAATGCACAAAATAGAATCAGAAATTCAATTTTTTGATTATCTATAAATCCATCACCCTGAAGTAAAAGTAGTAACAAAACATAAGTGGAAAAATCTTGATAATTCCACAAAATCATCTAGTCATCCCCCAGTGGAAACCATACTAGTAAATCATCTAGATTCATAAATTAGAGCCTCACCTTTTAAGAAATCCGCAGATGATTCTGATAAAAAGGTGATTGAGCACAATAATTTCACTAACCAGAGTCTAATAACCATAGGGAAACAGCTTGATAAAATTGAAACTAAAATCGATGAAATCAAGTCATTCTCGAGTAAAAAAATTAGAGAAACTTCTAATTCATCTACTTGAAGATAGATCCAATTTAAAATTAAAAGATAAGTAAACAATTCAAAAAATTGAAGAATTTATCTCTAAACAAGAATTCAAATTTGGACCATCCCAAGTAACAGTTATCAACCAAACTTCTGATAATTCAGAACCTAACAGCCCAGAAAGCTCACCAGATTCTGAAATTGAAAAATTAGAAGAACAATTTGGTAACCAACATATTGACAAATTAACCTTTTCAAAATTTAATTCAACCAGTACTAGCAAAAATCGGTATTCCGTACCAACACCACCAAATCTTCAATTTGAAGAAAAAAATGTTAGTAATCAATTTTCTGTTCAATCCAATAAACTCTATGAATGAAATATAGATAGATTAAGTGAACAAGAAATCCTTAACAAAATTAATCACCTTTCCATGGTAGCTAATAGTTATGTCTAAAATCTTGATCTCACTGAACCAGAACTAGTTGATATGATCACCTCTGGATTCACATGAGTATTAAGTAATTGGTGGACTNGGAAAAAAGTTAACTTTATCCACCTTGGTTTAATTCAAGTAGCAATTAAACCATTAATGTCACCTGGTAAAGATGCAGCAGCTCTATTAACCCTAAGAGATGCCAGATTCATTGAATATGAGCCTAGCATTTTAGGAATAATGGNTATTAAGTAATTGGTGGACTAACTACCTTACCCAAGCATCAAGAGACCACATTAAATATGTTGTTGTTCTTGATGATTAAGGTATGCTAGTTTTTAATGAAAGAATTGACAGAGCAAAAGATGATGGGATTAACACTCTCATCTTCACCATAATAAAACATTTTGTTGGNTTGAATATGAGCCTAGCATTTTAGGAATAATGGTGACTGGTCTCCATAACGGACCAGTATATTTCAATTACTTTCCAGACTTTACCCTCAGCCTTAGTTACAAGAACACACCTATGACTTTAACCTTAGGCATTAAACTCTCTAGTCAAATTACCAAATTGATAAAAGAAACCCAATCACTAGTACTTATCTATAGGATATACTATAAGTGCATGACTACAAACCTGAATGTGCATGCATTAAAGAAGCATCCTAAAGATAAAATAGTACTCATCCAAGTCAGTACTAGTGATTCTAACATCCAAGTCCCAAAAAGACTTGAATGGAAGAATGTTCAACTTCCAGAATTATGGACAATTGAAAATGAAAATGATAATAATGATAGTGAAAACACTACCGCTAACCTTGAGAACATCCAACAGCTATCCGATGGATTAGTAAGAATCTCCTTTGATTTTGTCAGGTCTAGCAGATCCAGCAGATCATTTAGTAAGCCTATCCAAATTAATGAAGGTAGAAAATCTAATGTTTATTCTAGTATCTCCAAACGAGATAGAGAATTAACAGAAGAAATAGAAAAAAAATTTAAGTTAAAAGGAATTAATCATTCCACGCCACAAATTAGTAGACCGTGTTACACTCCACATCAGAGTCATAGGAACGAAAAGAAAGAAGATGACTTCACCCCTTCACCTACAGCCAGTGACCTACAAAGCACTGCCCAGTAAATCATCAGTTACTCATGATTAGGAGAGAAAATAGTTTATTCTTACCTAATATGATTAACCTAAAGAAAGACTTAGGTACTTTAAAAGATTCACTAGTAACCAACACAAAGAAATAATGACCCAATGGGTTAAGTTAATGCACAAAATAGAATCAGAAATTCAATTTTTTGATTATCTATAAATCCATCACCCTGAAGTAAAAGTAGTAACAAAACATAAGTGGAAAAATCTTGATAATTCCACAAAATCATCTAGTCATCCCCCAGTGGAAAAAATACTAGTAAATCATCTAGATTCATAAATTAGAGCCTCACCTTTTAAGAAATCCGCAGATGATTCTGATAAAAAGGTGATTGAGCACAATAATTTCACTAACCAGAGTCTAATAACCATAGGGAAACAGCTTGATAAAATTGAAACTAAAATCGATGAAATCAAGTCATTCTCGAGTAAAAAAATTAGAGAAACTTCTAATTCATCTACTTGAAGATAGATCCAATTTAAAATTAAAAGATAAGTAAACAATTCAAAAAATTGAAGAATTTATCTCTAAACAAGAATTCAAATTTGGACCATCCCAAGTAACAGTTATCAACCAAACTTCTGATAATTCAGAACCTAACAGCCCAGAAAGCTCACCAGATTCTGAAATTGAAAAATTAGAAGAACAATTTGGTAACCAACATATTGACAAATTAACCTTTTCAAAATTTAATTCAACCAGTACTAGCAAAAATCGGTATTCCGTACCAACACCACCAAATCTTCAATTTGAAGAAAAAAATGTTAGTAATCAATTTTCTGTTCAATCCAATAAACTCTATGAATGAAATATAGATAGATTAAGTGAACAAGAAATCCTTAACAAAATTAATCACCTTTCCATGGTAGCTAATAGTTATGTCTAAAATCTTGATCTCACTGAACCAGAACTAGTTGATATGATCACCTCTGGATTCACATGAGTATTAAGTAATTGGTGGACTAACTACCTTACCCAAGCATCAAGAGACCACATTAAATATGTTGTTGTTCTTGATGATTAAGGTATGCTAGTTTTTAATGAAAGAATTGACAGAGCAAAAGATGATGGGATTAACACTCTCATCTTCACCATAATAAAACATTTTGTTGGCACACCCAGTAACATTGAAACTAGAGTCCATGACCAGCTTAGTAACCTTAGGTGCCCAACACTTAGTGATTTCAGGTGGTACAAAGATGTATTTATCTCCAGAGTCATGCTTAGGCCAGACTGTGATAAATATTTCTAGAAAGAAAAGTTTATCAATGGTCTACCTAATCATATATATATATATAAGGGGATGAGGTGGGGGTAAGGGTAAGTTCTTCCCCGCACGGGTTTATACGGGTATCTCCGTATACATCCATCGTTTAATACATATAGTCCATACTCGGTCCAAACGGGGCGGGTAGGTTTGGATGAATACCTGCTTTTTCCCCGTCCACTGTCATCCCTACTCGTGAGTAATACTATGGATGCCTAAAAANAATTGAAAATGAAAATGATAATAATGATAGTGAAAACACTACCGCTAACCTTGAGAACATCCAACAGCTATCCGATGGATTAGTAAGAATCTCCTTTGATTTTGTCAGGTCTAGCAGATCCAGCAGATCATTTAGTAAGCCTATCCAAATTAATGAAGGTAGAAAATCTAATGTTTATTCTAGTATCTCCAAACGAGATAGAGAATTAACAGAAGAAATAGAAAAAAAATTTAAGTTAAAAGGAATTAATCATTCCACGCCACAAATTAGTAGACCGTGTTACACTCCACATCAGAGTCATAGGAACGAAAAGAAAGAAGATGACTTCACCCCTTCACCTACAGCCAGTGACCTACAAAGCACTGCCCAGTAAATCATCAGTTACTCATGATTAGGAGAGAAAATAGTTTATTCTTACCTAATATGATTAACCTAAAGAAAGACTTAGGTACTTTAAAAGATTCACTAGTAACCAACACAAAGAAATAATGACCCAATGGGTTAAGTTAATGCACAAAATAGAATCAGAAATTCAATTTTTTGATTATCTATAAATCCATCACCCTGAAGTAAAAGTAGTAACAAAACATAAGTGGAAAAATCTTGATAATTCCACAAAATCATCTAGTCATCCCCCAGTGGAAAAAATACTAGTAAATCATCTAGATTCATAAATTAGAGCCTCACCTTTTAAGAAATCCGCAGATGATTCTGATAAAAAGGTGATTGAGCACAATAATTTCACTAACCAGAGTCTAATAACCATAGGGAAACAGCTTGATAAAATTGAAACTAAAATCGATGAAATCAAGTCATTCTCGAGTAAAAAAATTAGAGAAACTTCTAATTCATCTACTTGAAGATAGATCCAATTTAAAATTAAAAGATAAGTAAACAATTCAAAAAATTGAAGAATTTATCTCTAAACAAGAATTCAAATTTGGACCATCCCAAGTAACAGTTATCAACCAAACTTCTGATAATTCAGAACCTAACAGCCCAGAAAGCTCACCAGATTCTGAAATTGAAAAATTAGAAGAACAATTTGGTAACCAACATATTGACAAATTAACCTTTTCAAAATTTAATTCAACCAGTACTAGCAAAAATCGGTATTCCGTACCAACACCACCAAATCTTCAATTTGAAGAAAAAAATGTTAGTAATCAATTTTCTGTTCAATCCAATAAACTCTATGAATGAAATATAGATAGATTAAGTGAACAAGAAATCCTTAACAAAATTAATCACCTTTCCATGGTAGCTAATAGTTATGTCTAAAATCTTGATCTCACTGAACCAGAACTAGTTGATATGATCACCTCTGGATTCACATGAGTATTAAGTAATTGGTGGACTAACTACCTTACCCAAGCATCAAGAGACCACATTAAATATGTTGTTGTTCTTGATGATTAAGGTATGCTAGTTTTTAATGAAAGAATTGACAGAGCAAAAGATGATGGGATTAACACTCTCATCTTCACCATAATAAAACATTTTGTTGGCACACCCAGTAACATTGAAACTAGAGTCCATGACCAGCTTAGTAACCTTAGGTGCCCAACACTTAGTGATTTCAGGTGGTACAAAGATGTATTTATCTCCAGAGTCATGCTTAGGCCAGACTGTGATAAATATTTCTAGAAAGAAAAGTTTATCAATGGTCTACCTAATCATATATATATATATAAGGGGATGAGGTGGGGGTAAGGGTAAGTTCTTCCCCGCACGGGTTTATACGGGTATCTCCGTATACATCCATCGTTTAATACATATAGTCCATACTCGGTCCAAACGGGGCGGGTAGGTTTGGATGAATACCTGCTTTTTCCCCGTCCACTGTCATCCCTACTCGTGAGTAATACTATGGATGCCTAAAAATCTGACCTAATGATGTAACTTTATTGTAATTGTGAGATTAACACCAATTTTTATGTTTTATGGTGTTACGATCAATTCAATAACTATAATAAATTAAATCAACAAATTATAAGTCTCAATAATATTGTCGATTTACTCATAGTATAAATCTTGTCACTTTAGTCTCAACTCTGTCATCACCCATAGACATGAATATTAATATTTTGGGAGAATTACATTCAAATTTTTTGAGGTTTGTCATTTAATTACTCAGATTTATTCACATTTAAAATATTACATACAGGTTTGTCATTTAATTACTCAGGTTTGTCGTTAGACCCCTATCGTTAATGTTGGTTAGTATATTTGTTAGTAAATTATATATAGACCCCCTGAAATTTGTAAGAGTATAATACTTAGACCCCTCAAGTTTAAAATATTATACTTAGACTTAAAATACTCAAATCAAATATAGAATATCAAATATTTTAAATTTTACAATAAATAATCATGTTCTATTATGACATTTATTGAAATAAAATTAAAATAAAAATCTAATTTTTTTCTTAAAAAATCATAATTAGTATACAATTATATTATCTATTGAAATTTAATTTAGTCGTTTAAACGATCAAATTATCCCAACTAAATCTAGAATATATTGTGTCATTATAATTTGACCCTTGTTTGATTTTCTAGTTTTATTTCAATAGATAGTATAATTGTATACTAATTATAATTATTTAAGAAAAAATAATTTTTTATTTTTTTAATAGAAGACATAATAGAACATGAATTTTGGTTGTAAAATTCATGTTCTATTATGAATGATTTAGACCCTTTGTTTGATTTTTTTATTTTATTACAATAAATAATATAATTGTATATTAATTACGTTTTTTAAAGAAAAAATTGGCTTTTATTTTTAATTTTATTTTAATAAATAATACAATAGAACATTAATTTTGCTTTTAAAATATTTGATATTCTATATTTGATTGCAATATTTTTTTTCTAAGTATAAGATTTTAAACTTGAAGGCTGTAAGTATTATACACCTATAAACTTCAAAGAATCTAGAAGTAATTTACTAACGGATATATAATGAATATTTGATGGCAGGAGTTCTATGTGTTATGCGTGTACAAATCTCAGAGGATCTATGTGTAATATTTTAAATGTCAAAGAGTTTAAGTAATTAAGTAACAAATTTTAAGAAGTGTAGGTGTTATTCTCCCTAATATTTTTGATCTCATTTGTCTTTGTTATTATCTGAACTACACATACCAACTATCTATATCAATATCTATATATATTCTATACTATTTATAAATATGAGCATTTGCGAAAAATTTTGATTTCTTATTTTATCTCTAATTATTATTATAAAGTTAATTATACCCACATATATACTTTCATCTAATTTTTTTTTTTACTCTTTTTTGACTTTCAACTTATTTTGGATTCTTTTATAAAGATTTTTAAAATTTTTTGAACTTATTTATTAGTTATATAGTTACATACAATCTTTTACATCTATATGAATAAGTAAAGTCATGTACATGTTAAATTATTCTACACATGTGGTTATCAGATTGAATTTCACAGTTAAATATATATATATATTATATTTTATTTTAATATGTCATAATATAATAATTTTATAAATGATTTAATCAATTTATTTAACAAAATAAAAATTAATAATTTTATAATATAATTAGTTGTACAAATGCCTAAAATAAATGACAAATTAAGTACTCAAAGATTAATAAAATAAACTAATAATAATTAAAATATGGATTAATTATTCCAAATCTAATTTATTATTTAATTTAATTATACATATAATTCATATTTTTTATATAAATCATTATTTAAATTTATTTACGTACAACGCATGTCGTGTACTATTAGTATGTATATGTGTGTGTATATATATATAGTGTGATGATGTGAGTGTTCTTAAATGTTATTTAATTTTTTTTTTGAAAACAAAATTATTAGTGTTTGTATATTGTTTCTATTGAATTTTTTTGGTTTTATTTCTGATGAATGCCATTGATATATTTTTTATATTGATTTTTTTTTTTGATTAAGACTATTGATTTATTGATTTTTTTTTATGAAATTGTCAATCTAAAAATAATTTTATGTTTTTTTTATTAAATTTTGAATTACTGTCCAAACATATATTTATTTTGTCCAAACAGATTTTGCTAGTTTATGTTCTGTAAAATTATTTTTGGAATCATCTAACTAAATAAGTTCTTCATATTAAAAAAATATCAAAATACATTTTTTTAAAATTCATCTCAAAAACTGTTTTTGAATATTTTTTTTTTAAACTCAAACCAAACAGGCCCAAAAGTTTTCTTATTTTTGTTTTATTGGGCCCTCCTACATCTAAAACTAAACAAATGTTAGAAGCCACGCTTATCAAATAACCGAATTCAAATCGGAGCCATACAATAATTTTTGTCAAAAAGTCATAATAATGATTTCTGAAAAAGTAGATTGAAATATCTAACAATTTTTATTTTTGTCGTCCGTATAATAATTTGTCAAAAAGTCGTACATTTTGATCCGATCAAAAGAGCTCAATTGGAGTTGATTTTTGCCAACATTTTTACATTATTTTCTAATAAATTTCATGAACTAATTACTCAACTTCCTTATATATTTATGTTTACATAGAGTTCGTATATATCATATCACAATCATATTAAATATTAGTATATCCAAAATCAAAGTCTTGATATGAATTATGAAGTGTTCGGATGCACATTTAAATAATTTGTAATAAGATTCATACTATATTAATCAGATTTATATTCAAATTCGTTTTAAACTCCAAACCTGTAACACCCCGCATTTTCTTTTATATATGTATATAGATATATAGTAAATAATTGTGGTAAAAAAAAACAAAAAAATGTGGATATATTTAGTGATGTGTGTTTGAATTTGATAGATTAAAAAAGTAGAGATTTAAAATGTTAGTGAAAATAATAGTTGAAATTTGATTTTAATAAGTGAAAATATGAAATTTTAGGCCCTAGAACTTGTATTAAATAGGTTTGGTGTAGAAATATGTGTTGGAGAGGTTTGAGATGGATTTGGTTGGCTTAGAAATGAATTGAAAATGGAAAAAGGACGAAGACAGGCTGTGAACAGTGCACTGCTGCAACTTCAAGCTCGATTTTAGACCTTGATGCATTCAATATCTCTCAAAACTCAAAACATAAAAGTTTTAGAGCTCTTTCGTATCATTCCATAGCATCTTGAATTATCTCAATCGGAGCTTGGATGAGAGAGTTATGCTCAGATAACGAAACAATGTCAAAATAGTCTAATTAACTTCGTTTGACATTTAATGTCTCCATTTGCTTCCTAAATCAAAATATAAGAATAATGAGTACTTTTNATAATGTAGTGATTAGTGAGAGGTTCCATGTAAGGATGCTCATCTATTTATAAGAGGTTCCCGGTAAGGATGTTTGAGAATCAAATGTGACCTAAAGGGGGGTGGAGGTTATCACAAATTATGTCACCTACCGAAATAATTGTTGGGAATTGGTTATGACAATTAATGGTTATTATTTGTACGTGGTGTTCGTTTATTCATTTAAGTAATGTTTTTAAATAAACTTGAGATCCTTTTTNATCATTTATCACTTTTTATTTACAAACATCGCAAAACTTCATTAATAACCGATTCGGATGACTAAAATATAAACTTTAGTGTTTCGAGTGTATGTTGACTCGAGTTTTGAGATAAATCATAAAAATAAATGTTTTTAGGTTAAAATGACATTAAAAATGAATTCGGAACGTCGAGAAACCTTAGGGTAGTCATATGGATCAAATTAGAGATTCTTAGTGGCAAAATCGTAAATTTGGAGAAACCTAAAACAACTTGTGAACAGTGTTTTCCGGGATTGCTNGAATGGGTTTAGGAGAATTTTTCTACAGAGCTTCATGCTCACCCCCTATCGCTATCATTTTTCAGATTGTGCGCTTGAGGAGGAGAACGTAAGGGTCGAAGAGCCCGCTACTTATGAGACTCCACTGGACGGGAGTGTGGATCCCGAGGTGGACGCATAGAGCGACCTCCTNCTAAAACAACTTGTGAACAGTGTTTTCCGGGATTGCTATGTTTTAAACTTATTTTCATCTCATTTGCTCTCATTTTTTTCACTCCCCTCACACCCCCACACCTCTTGAAACCCTAGAGGGCATTAGAGAAGAAGAAAGGAAAGGAAAAACAAGAGATTCGAGGGTGATTCAAAATCAAATATTCTTATTCTTCACTCAAAAACTAAGGATTCAAGGTAAGAGTTTTCTCTCATTCACTTACATTAAGGTTAGGGTATTTATATATGTATGTTTTGGCTATCAATAGTATATATATGCTATGNAACCATAATTGACATGACTACTCAAAACTTTATATATGTTTTCTACTATTGATTTTTGGTCCACTGCATTATGTGGTTTTTTTGGCATAGTTTAAGCTAACTAGTGGATGTCTACTTTATGTTATGTGATATGATTATTAGTTGACTTTTCTTTCAACTAGGGTGGATTTATGTAAAAAAAATTCTTCCATCACCATTTAAATTTTCTNACGAAATCTCTTTTATAGTTTTAAAACCCTAATTTTTGGAGAGTGATGTATTTTCTTCCTAAATGCTTTCTTTATTATGGATTTCGAAACCTTAGTGCTTTGTGTTAGGTAGAAAAATNTTTGCGCAGGTTCACATGGAATTGACTATGGTATCAAAAAAATTGGTATTGTACCACCTATCATTTTTTTTTTAGTAATTATACTACATTTCGGGTGGAGTTTATTATTTTTTTGATGGTAGAACCTTTTTTTGAGCTTTTTTTTAAAAAAATTTTTGTTCATCGAATTTGTCCTTATTCCACACTTTTTACCTTATTTTATCACAAGACGTTTAAAAGGCAAATACTTCATGAATATAATGACAATAATGATAGCAATGACATCTATATATATTTTGGTTTATTGCAGAGAGAAGCTTCAAAACACTATAAAAATAAATGATCGACATGGCAATAGCAGCAGTGGAAACGAAATACTATGCTCAAAGTCTATCTTCCGAAAGGTTGAATTTCAAGTGTTTTTCAATTAACATATTTTCAATGATTTCAATACCTTCTTTGCCTCCCTCCCTGTCGATAGACAATATTTTGGCGTTGGAGTTCCAGGTTCTTTCTATGATCGATTATTTCCCTCGCTATCTCTCTATTTTGTGCACTCATCCTATGCACTACACGGACTCTCTAAGGTGCCAAAGAAGTTGCTAGATAAAAACTCCTCAGATGAAGTAATGAAAGCTTGTGCAGCTCAACTTGAAAAAGACATGGAGAATTTTCTGGATGCTAGAGCTAAAGAAATTGTTGTTGGCAGAATGATGATACTCATCATGCAAAGTCCCCTGGATAATATTGATCACTCTAAGACCCCAGCTGGTGTGACATTTAAATTTGTTGAAGGTGGCCTTATGGATATGGTGAAAGTGGTGAGTCAATGATCAACTATGCATCTTGGAGCCATAAAATTAAAAAATTGACTAGCTTGATAAAATAAGTCTGAAGACCTTATACTTAGCAAACTCATTAGAGATGGATATTGGTGAAACTGACGAGCCACCATCCATTGTCACTCTCATCAGCTCCATGTACCCAAAACATATCAATCAGGCTTATTTTTTCTATACCAATTTGTAACCCTTTACCAAAACTTCCACAACTAATCCACCTACCAAACAATCACTTTCCTAAACCGTATAAAAACACCCATTTAAATAGACAAATCATACATTTCTTGCAAGAATGTCTTGGTTCCAAATCATCCATCGTGAATAACTCGAATCAATTATAACTTCACATGTGAATAGTGTGTTTGATGTTAAAAATAATAACTTTTGAATGGTAAAATTTTTTTTTTTTAGTACCATAGTGCTATAATTCTATGATTATTTGTTGGATGAATTTGATGATTTGCATATCAATAATGTTGTGCATACAAAAAAATGCATCAAAAATCAAATCGAATGATTTGATTAGATTTTCTCCCCCCCTATATATATATATATTCAAAATTGTGCACTACAACACTCGTGTACATTAATTAGCTAGTTTAAATTTGACTAACAACTTCCACTAAACATTTAGGAGTGGTTCAGTGATTGGGCCTGATATTTTGTAATTCATAAGTTTTTGATTCAATTTCTTTCCACATTTCCTAAGGGTGTGTTTGGATGCTCGGAGTGGATTGGATAAGATTAAAATCCAAACTAATCCAAAAAAACTCACATTCGAATTGGATATGTATCAATGCCAATGTTTGATAAACCAATTTTACATCTCCATAGAACCCACTAACAAAAGGTGATTTAAAAACATTGAACTGATATGTTTTGATTATTACACCCTTTAGCCAATCTAATCATATCTTA
>CAUOFW020007069.1:253744-293625 GCA_963454935.2 Ilex paraguariensis | reverse complement strand
TTTTGTTTATTCCGCTGCGCTTCTTTAATTAATTTTTAAGATGTAATAGCCATGACTTGGGCTTATTCTTTTGGATAATGTTGTAAATATTCGTGGACGACAAATGAAGTCTTGTTTCTTAAGGGATTATATTAGTGCTCTCATGATATGAATGATTTTAGAATGTAATGTCGTCCAAGATGTGTTTTGGGGCGTTACAAAACCATAATTGACATGACTACTCAAAACTTTATATATAATTCCTACTATCGATTTTTGGTCCACTGCATTATATAGTTTTTTTGGCATAGTTTAAGCTAACTAGTGGATGTCTACTTTATGTTATGTGATATGATTATTAGTTGGCTTTTCTTTCAACTAGGGTGGATTTATGTAAAAAAAATTCTTCCATCACCATTTAAATTTTCTACTTTCTCCCCCTTAAATACCGTACATATGTCTTGAATTTCTTTAAATGATAGTGGTGTAAATGTGCGCAGGTTCAAATGGAATTGACTATGGTATAAAAAAAAATTGGTATCGTACCACTTATCATTTTTTTTAGTAATTATACTACATTTCGGGTGGAGTTTATTATTTTTTTGATGGCAGAACCTTTTTTTGAGCTTTTTTTTAAAAAAAATTTTGTTCATCGAATTTGTCCTTATTCCACACTTTTTACCTTACTTTATCACAAGACGTTTAAAAGGCAAATACTTCATGAATATAATGACAATAATGATAGCAATGACATCTATATATATTTTGGTTTATTGCAAAGAGAAGCTTCAAAACACTATAAAAAGAAATGATCGACATGGCAATAGCAGCTGTGGAAACGAAATACTATGCTCAAAGTCTACCTTCCGAAAAGCTTGAATTTCAAGTGTTTTTCAATTATCATATTTTCAATGATTTCAATACCCTCTTTGCCTCCCTCCCTGTCGATAGACAATATTTTGGCGTTGGAGTTCCAGGCTCTTTCTATGATCGATTATTTCCCTCGCTGTCTCTCCATTTTGTGCACTCATCCTATGCACTACACTGACTCTCTAAGGTGCCAAAGAAGTTGCTAGATAAAAACTCCTCAGATGAAGTAATGAAAGCTTGTGCAGCTCAACTTGAAAGAGACATGGAGAATTTTCTGGATGCTATAGCTAAAGAAATTGTTGTTGGTGGAATGATGATACTCATCATGCAAAGTCCCCTGGATAATATTGATCACTCTAAGACCCCAGCTGGTGTGACATTTAAATTTGTTGAAGGTGGCCTTATGGATATGGTGAAAGTGGTGAGTCAATGATCAACTATGCATCTTGGAGCCATAAAATTAAAAAATTGACTAGCTTGATAAAATAAGTCTGAAGACCTTATACTTAGCAAACTCATTAGAGATGGATATTGGTGAAACTGACGAGCCACCATCCATTGTCACTCTCATCAGCTCCATGTACCCAAAACATATCAATCAGGCTTATTTTTTCTATACCAATTTGTAACCCTTTACCAAAACTTCCACAACTAATCCACCTACCAAACAATCACTTTCCTAAACCGTATAAAAACACCCATTTAAATAGACAAATCATACATTTCTTGCAAGAATGTCTTGGTTCCAAATCATCCATCGTGAATAACTCGAATCAATTATAACTTCACATGTGAATAGTGTGTTTGATGTTAAAAATAATAACTTTTGAATGGTAAAATTTTTTTTTTTTAGTACCATAGTGCTATAATTCTATGATTATTTGTTGGATGAATTTGATGATTTGCATATCAATAATGTTGTGCATACAAAAAAATGCATCAAAAATCAAATCGAATGATTTGATTAGATTTTCTCCCCCCCACATATATATATATATATATATATATATATATATATATATATTCAAAATTGTGCACTACAACACTCGTGTACATTAATTAGCTAGTTTAATTTTGATTAACAACTTCCACTAAACATTTAGGAGTGGTTCAGTGATTGGGCCTGATATTTTGTAATTCATAAGTTTTTGATTCAATTTCTTTCCACATTTCCTAAGGGTGTGTTTGGATGCTCGGAGTGGATTGGATAAGATATAAAAAATATAAGCTTGCCTATCCAAACTAATCCAAAAAAACTCATATTCGGATTGGATATGTATCCATGCCAATGTTTGATAAACCAATTTTACATCTCCATGGAACCCACTAACAAAAGGTGATTTAAAAACATTGAACTGATATGTTTTCATTATTACACCCTTTAGCCAATCTAATCATATCTTACGTTTGGATCAAAAATGGGTGAAACTATCTGAAATATTTTTTTTGCCAAAAATTCTTTAACATATTTAGGGATACACTTTAACTCGATTGATCAGTTGATGAGTTCAAATGAGTAGTCGACATAAAAACACAAAACTCCTAATGAGCGTTTCCATTATTTATTGCACGCGTTAGAATTTATGTAGACATGATTTATTATATATTATTCAATTTAATTATAGAATAAGTCATAATTTTGTATATTTTCTTGCCCTATGCTCTTGCATTTTTGACACTTTTTTTTGGTAAGTGCGTTTTGAAAGTTATCTTCTCATTTTTAACTACATTTTGAGTCATGCAATTTTTGCATAGTTTTGTGGCTCAATATGATTTTTTTTTTGACATAAGTTGCATGTAACATTTTGGACATGTTGTGGTGGTTGATAAATGATTGTATTAAGACAGAATTATGGTGTAATAGAAGGTTCGATAATTAGTTTGAATTGTTTTTACTTAAGAATAAACAACGGTGTACCAATTTGTAGCCTAAATTGTGTACTTGAGTTTATATTTTTTTGAATTCTTAATTTTAGGATATATTTTACAAAAATAATTTGAAAATAGTTGGCTCAAATTGTTTTACATAATGCCATCAAATTCAAGTTTGAGCTTCCTATATATTTATATATTTTTGCTCCAATTTTTCACATAGTATATTTAGTGCAGAATCAAATTAGTTGGGAGAGAGATTGGAAAGCCTCCCATTTCCAAATACTTTATCATCTTAAAAATTAAGTATTTACAAATAAAATTCTTCTAAGTTGCATGTAGATCACATAGAGCAGGGGCGAGAGTGAGCATAAAAAAAAGTTATTTTCAGATCGAGAATGCCTTGAGATCACCATATTATACGTATAGTGACACACATTCTTCCATTGAATTTAATAACAACATTATGTATACAAATAATTTTCATGCACAAATATATGACAAACTTTTTTTTTTTAAAAATATATGTTGATTATAAGGTCTTAGAACGAAAATTATAAATTGTAATTATAATTCTAGTTTGTTACGAATGTTTAGGCATGTATTGATACTTTCCAAATAAAATTTTGAATAATAATGAAGAAGTATACAAGAAAATGAGTGCAAATTAGTTTAAATTGTGAACTAAAAAACTGTGAATTTGCGAATTTTGTAAAATGAGAGTGTGAATTCAAGAAGAATTAGCTCCCAAAACACAAATTTGCGCGAATGATAGAGCATGAGGCGGTTATACAAATTGTGTGACTAATGTTGCATACGATGATAGCAAAATACTAATTGAGATATAATTTTAGAATTTAATGTACTATGACTATAATACCGATAGACCCATTAATGATCTAATTATTATTATCATTAAATCCTTAAATTATGTCCCAAAATCAAAACATGAATGTGGGTATTCTTCAAAAGTCTGAAGATGATAAATGAGCAATGCTCGACAAGAGTAGATATAGAAGCAAATTCATATGAAGCCTACACACTGTTGAAGCACCATAGGGAAGATACCAATCCCAACAGGGTTTTTATTGCAAACTGCAAAATGTTAGGAGAATCAAATAACTTAGTGAGACATGTTTTTATGGGAATGAATCAATGTACGAACGCTCTTACAAACTTAGGCAATCGACATGAGTATAAGTTTGTACTGTGGGTAGTCCTCCGATGGATATTAGAACCAGTGTTTTAAAATCCGGCCCGGCCCAGCCCAGCAGGTTGACCCGGTCCCCTAACCGGATCGGTTTTGTAATTGGATCGTTTGAGCAAAGAATCTGGAATAAAACTGGTGAACCGGTCAAAAAACCGGTAACCCGTGAAAATCAGACGGGTTTACAAAACCGGCTGGTTTAGTTCCTTTAGTACAAATATGTTTTTTTTTTACATTTTTGTGTCTTTTTTTTTTCCCCTTCTGTTTTGTCTTAAATCCTAAATCATTCGTTCAGTGTTTGTTAACTCAAAAATTAAGTGAATTCAATTAAATGATTCAGGTTTGAGGGTAGAGGCTGGGCTGTTAATTGAATGCATTGGTTTGTTAATTGAATGCAATTAAGTGATTGAGGCTTGATAATTTTGTTTGATTTAATATATATTAAACATATTATTTTTATAATTATTTTAATTTTTTAGTCTATTTATCATCATTAATAATTATTTTTTATTTTTTTATTATATTACCAGTTCGACCAGTAACCCAGTGATTGAACCAGAAATTCATTGACCCGATCTCTCATTCGGATTAATGTCCGAGCCAAATTTTAAAACTATGATTAGAACAGTGCTTGGTGCTTGAGGCTGATATGACCAGCTTTTCTCTTGTTTGACCAAATGAACAGTCCGACAACAAATTCCAATTAATAACACGATCTATATACAATACGACCCGCCACCAACCTCATACCTAACAAAAACTAATAAAACCACGCCAGTCCAAAAAGATTAGCCTTCCACCACGTCGACCTCTGTTTTTGACGTCGGAACTTCTAATCCACTTCACCTCTCTCTCTCTCTCTCTCTCTCTCTCTCTCTCCAGATATATTACTCATATCTTTATTCTTCGTTTCTCACTCTTAAGGGACTCTCTCTCTCCTATTGAGCAAATGGTGGTTGGGACTGGGAAAGCGAAGCTCCAATGGGTAATTCTGGCATCGGTGGTACACCTTGTAATGGTCGCCGGAGAATACTTCAAGCCGTTCAATGTGAGCTACGACCACAGAGCTTTGATTGTCGACGGAAAGCGAAGAATGCTCATCTCCGCCGGAATCCACTACCCTCGTGNAGCTCCAATGGGTAATTCTGGCATCGGTGGTAAACCTTGTAATGGTCGCCGGAGAATATTTCAAGCCGTTCAATGTGAGCTACGACCACAGAGCTTTGATTGTCGACGGAAAGCGAAGAATGCTCATCTCCGCCGGAATCCACTACCCTCGTGCCACTCCCGAGGTATACTCCCAATTCTCAATCGGATGGTTATGTTTCAATTTTCTTGATAATTCTTGATATTTGATAATTGATAGTATATGCGTGAATGTATGATTTAGTGGGTTGTACTCTGTACAAATGATTTGTCATTTGAGATGAATTAGTAATCAATTGATTTGGTCAGTCCAACTGGAAGCCCCTATTAAGTTGGAATTACATGCATAGACAATCGTGCGGTTGTGGGCCTGGATCAAGGGCGGAGCTAGAATTTTTTTTTAGGGTGGGCACAATAACACGTTTTAATATTTTTTTTTAATTGACGTTCATAAATTCATATTTATTGAANGACGGGCACAATAGCACGTTTTAATATTTTTTTTTAATTGACGTTCATAAATTCATATTTATTGAAATTATATTTAATACTTAATTAGTAAACATAGAGGATTAAAAAATATAAACATAATATGGACAAAAAAAATTAAAATAAAACTTGTTATTAAGAATGCGACTAATTATTATCACTTACAATTTACCCTTTTATGTTTTTATTATTTAAAAGAGTTACAAATTAATTTTATCGATAATATTGTTTTTATATAAAATTGTGGTAATAATCTTCCATTTATGATCTTATAATTTATTACATAATGACACACATTTTTATACAATAACGAAATAACCCTACAATTTAAAAAAATTATAAAATANTATTATGTTTTTATTATTTAAAAGAGTTACAAATTAATTTTATCGATAATATTTTTTTTATATAAAATTGTGGTAATAATCTTTCATTTATGATCTTATAATTTATTACATAATGACACACATTTTTATACAATAACGAAATAACCCTACAATTTAAAAAAATTATAAAATAATATCAATATGTTTGAATCATATTTGGATATGTTTGAAACGTATCCACAAGTTAACAGTAATATTAGGGTGTGTTTGATAACGTTTTCGTTTTTATTTTTTATTTTTTTATATAAAAAAAACTAAGTTTTATTTTTTTTTGTGATAAAAATTAAAAATATAAAACATATTCGGTAGTTATTTATATTTAAAAAATTGTAAAAACAAAAATAAAAAACTTGTTTGCTATTATACCAAAAATTCATTACCCAAACCCAACCCACCCAACTCCACCGACCACCCAACCCCACCACCGAAACCCAACCCCAACCCCACCACTGAAACCCACAACCCACCCCCACCATTGAAACCCACAACCACAACCACCACCACCACCACCGAAATCCACCTCAACCCACTCTCACCACCATCGAAACCCCACCACTGAAATCCACCACCACAAACACCGAAATCCAACCCCAGTCGAACCACCGAAACCACAACCATCGAAACTCACCCCTAATGCAACCCCCACCATCAAAACCCACGACCCACCCCCACAATCACAACCATTGAAATCCACTACCCACCCCAGAAACCCACTTCTAAAACTTTCGAGCAAAACCCACCACCCAACCCAGAAACCCACTATCAGAGAAGGGCAAGAGATAGAGAGAGAGAGTGTGAGTCGAGAGAGACCAGAGACCTGAAAAAATGGAATGATTGGCGATAGCGATGGCGACGACTTCTTCTTTGTCGTTGGCATCGAGAAAGAGAGAGAGAGAGAGAGAGAAACAAAGGTGAAAGAGAGATGACTTTTTATACCCCTGCAAAAAAATATATTTTTTGTTGCTAAGAAGGATCAAAGTCAAGATCTCATCAAAAGCCGCGCGCGTGTTTTTTTTTTTTTTTGGATCAAAGTATATATTTTAGCCTTGTTTTTAAAACGAAGATGTTAAAAAAAAAACAAAAACATTCAACAAACGTATTTTTTTTTAGCCATAAAATGAAAACAAAAACGAAAAAAACAAAAACAGGTAGTTACCAAACGCCACCTTAGTTGCACCTATTTTGAGATTTANACAAAAACATTCAACAAACGTATTTTTTTTTAGCCATAAAATGAAAACAAAAAGGAAAAAAACAAAAACAGGTAGTTACCAAACGCCACCTTAGTTGCACCTATTTTGAGATTTAATTGGTCGAGACCCAATAGTTTGTGATCATTGGATAGATAGTAGATTTTATTAAATATTAAGACTCATTATTAGACTTTATATCACAATGCATTAGAGCCTTAAATTAGGTTTTAATAATATTGTTTGAAAAGTTAACAATCATTTAGTTAGAGATGGGCACCATAGTTGTCAAATCACGTATCGGAAGGCGTGTCATTTTTCAATAATAGCGTATCGTATCGTGTATTGTAAGATACGCGCACACAGANGTTGGGCACCATAGTTGTCAAATCATGTATCGGAAGGCGTGTCATTTTTCAATAATAGCGTATCGTATCGTGTATTGTAAGATACGCGCACACAGACACAGACACAGACACAGACACACACACACACATATATATATATATATACCTTGTAAAAAAGTCATAGACTCATAATAACATAGCATTNGATGGGCACCATAGTTGTCAAATCACGTATCGGAAGGCGTGTCATTTTTCAATAATAGCGTATCGTATCGTGTATTGTAAGATACGCGCACACAGACACAGACACACACACACACACATATATATATATATATATATATATACCTTGTAAAAAAGTCATAGACTCATAATAACATAGCATTTCATGAATATTCTATCAACTAATCAAATTCTCAACATAGTTCAGTAATATCAAAATGTAAAGACCTCTAATTCAAAGTTTTAACATCAACTGTTTGAATAACCTTAATATTAATTAGGAATTTTGAATTCAATTGTACAACATTAATAGTAGACTNACTTTTAACATCAACTGTTTGAACAACCTTAATATTAATTAGGAATTTTGAATTCAATTGTACAACATTAATAGTAGACTTTATTTATTTTTTTTAAACCATAACCACTGAATCGACGTTGTTTTATTAGCTAATGATTTAAAAATAAGTGTTATGGTAAAACAATGTCATTTCAGTAAAAAAAAAAAAAAAAATTACTCGTCATGTATCGGACATATCGTATCGTGTATTGTACGATACGGTATAAAAACGATACAGAGACACGATATGTATCGTTTTTCAGGTGTATCGTGACGTATTGTACGATACGTATCACTTATTTTACGATACTAATAACTATGGTGGACACAATTAAATCTGTCTAAATTTTATTTCAAAAAATACATGTCTAATATGAAGGAAGAAAAATTGAGGGGGGCATATGCCCACCCTAGCCCAAGGGTGTTTCCGCCCCCAGCTCGGATACGATTTAAGTCATTTTATGTAAGTAACGCGAAAGTTGGGTAGACACAGTTTACAACTTAAGAAGATAATCAAAATAACGGTGATACTATGTTATCGTCGTCATGTATTGCCACCGAACATTGAGGAAGTGGATTTCACATATATTAGTAACCACTCTTCCATGTGCTCTATTTAAAAAAATGGGGTCTATTTTATCCATTTGACTGCGTTTCTATTAGATGGTGATATTACCCGGTGTAACCGATATATTGAATATTTACTCTTACTCGTCCCAACGTCATTGAATAGAAGTGATTAACTTGAGTAATGAGTGTTTTGTTTTTTGTTTTTTCATGCACACAATTCAAATAAAAAAATAATGTTTGTTTTTCTTATAGTTTGTGTATTTTAATAATCTTATTAGACTTGGTGTTCACTTATGTACATGCATGTTCACAGATTTTTAACATGTTATTCAAATTTAGTGGTGATCAATTGTGCTGGTAAGTGTAAATGGTATTTTTATGAAATTAAATTTTATAAATGCATATTCACGTGTATAATTTGTATTTGGAGATTCTATGCCATAAGGATGGCAATTTTGATTGAGGCTCGTGTATATCGTTTGGGGCGTGCAAAACCTTTTCAATTTGCTATATTTGAAATTGAGCCTAGGTCACCTCACTTATGATATTATGTAGGGCCGGCCAAAGCCCTACGCAGCGAAGGTGCTTGCCTAGGGCCCCAAATTTTAGAGGGCCCCCAAATATGTTTACTCTTTTAATACAATAGGACAATTTTTTTTATATATATAAATATATATATTTTAGATATGATCTATATTTTAAGGCCCAAATTTTAAAAATTCAAATTAATATTTAATTTTGTTAGGTCAAAAATTACTCTCTATTTAGTTAAGCCCAAATTATGGAGGGTGTCTATAAAATTTATTCCTTTAGTATAATAGGCCTATTTTTATTTTTATTTTTTTTGCATTTTAGATATAATTCAAATTTTTAAGGCCCAAATTTTAGTAGTTCAATTCAATATCTAATTTTGTTAGACCTAAAATTACTCTCTTTGTGAGCTTTTATTTAAGTTTTTCTAGTTCTTTTGGGTGTGTTTATAGTTGTATTCCTCTTACCCACATAAAAAAATTATATACATTATTTATTGTGGTGAAAATTTATAAAATTGGTTCATTTTTTATCTTAATATAAATTTTTAGTCCAAATAATTTATGCTTAACTTGTCTGTATTATCAAACTTTTGTACTTTATGCATGCACACAACTTGTGGGTAAATAATGATTCTTTGTTGTATTAAAATTACTCTTTGTTCACATATTTTATATTAAATTATTTGTGTAAAACTCAAAATTGAAAAAAATCTTAGTTACGCTCAATTAAGATTAAATGAATTAACTATATTATCTATTGAGTAAAATTTATTGTCAAAATTTGAATATAAAAACTTGATCAATGCATTTCAAAAATAAAAAATATTTTTAAATAAATAAAAAATAAAAAATAAAATTTAAATAATTAAAATATTATATATTAATAAATAAAATATTAATAGGACCACATATAAAGTTTTGCCTTGGGCGGCCCCACTTTACCTTGGGACGCCCCTGTTATTATGGTTGTTGGTGATCTGAGCTCAATTAGTAACATAATATAATGGATGCCCACAGCATGCCAAAACAGTAGAAAAACGAAAAGATTTATTTGGTCTGNCCTTGGGCGGCCCCACTTTACCTTGGGACGCCCCTGTTATTATGGTTGTTGGTGATCTGAGCTCAATTAGTAACATAATATTATGGATGCCCACAGCATGCCAAAACAGTAGAAAAACGAAAAGATTTATTTGGTCTGGATATCTGGACATGCCATAAATGCATGATTAATGGCTTTTCTGTATTTTTCTATTGCTCCGATGAAATTATCTAAAATTTCCCTGAGAAAGTTTGGCTCTTGGAGACAACTTTATTTTGGAGATTTTTTTATTGTAACGTGATCCATAGCATCTTACATGAGCTAGATAATATCCCTCTTTGTATGAAGTCTTTAGTAGATTGGCAATCTTGACACGTGCGTGTGTATGTATGTGTGCCTTGATACAGGTTGGTTGTGGTAGTGCTTTTATATCATGTAATGCTGACGTTTGAGGGTAGTCTAGCTACAAATTCTGAAACATTTAACAGAAAAAAAGGAGGAAAAATTAATGTTTGTTCCAGTGTCTTGGAAAGGTTGAAACAACCCTAAAAATTGACAGCTTTGGCATTTAAGGGTTAATTGTTGAGGAACTTAGGTTTGTTTCATGGTTATATTATAAGTCTCTATCCGGTATATGTAGTAGTGAGACAGCATTCTCAATTTCTGGACATGACTGAGGTTCTCCACGAAATGAGGTAGCTGTGTGTAGCCTGTTGTTCCATTTACTCCATGTTAATTTGCAATGTTCTGATTTTGCCCTTTCTTTTTTATTGATCTTTTTAATTTTCTTGTCTTGTCTTCTTTACTCATTCTTTTGTACTTATAGAGATAATATTTAACATCTTTTCCCTAGAGTAAAATATTTACTTCCGCATTCGTATTTTTTTGCATGTTGGCTTGTTAAGTCACTGGAGTGCATGTCTTACATATTTCTCATGATGGCAGATGTGGCCTGATTTGATAGCAAAGAGCAAGGAAGGTGGGGCTGATGTTATTGAAACTTATGCATTTTGGAACGGACATGAGCCACTTAGAGGACAGGTGCTGTAATTGTTTTACTGGCCTAATCATTGATGTTACTTCTTCTTATTCTTGACTTGTCTTTTCAGTATAACTTTGAAGGGGAATATGATATTGTAAAGTTTGTGAAGCTAGTGGGATCTAGTGGGCTCTATTTCTTTCTTCGAATAGGTCCTTACATTTGCGCTGAGTGGAATTTCGGGTATAATTTTCTTTCCCCTTATATATCTTATGTTTTCTACTTAGAATTCAATCCCTAAAAGATGGCATAACATTATTTCCAAGAAATAGAAAGTGACATAACACCTATTATGCAATTGTTCAACAAAATTTCAAGAGGCTTTTTTCACAGTAAGGTTTGGAAAGGGTCAAATGTATGCAATCTTTCATTCAGTACGGAAAGACTGTTTTTGTGACTTGAATCCATGACGAGGGGTGGGCTCTAACTCAGACGGAGTCGGAAAGCATGAATCCGACTTTGACTTCAGTCTTCAGTCGGAGAGAATTTTTTCCTCCGACTCCGCAATACATTGACTCTGCCTTTGCCTATCAAATTCAGAGCGGAGTAGGAGTGGAGCTTCGGAAATGAACATAATCCAAAAAAATATAAAAAATACCATAAAAGAGACATAAAAATTAAGCACACACAGACGTGCGCGCACACACACACATATATAGAGAGAAAGAAAGGGAGAGAGAGATACTGTCTGAGACCATCCAGGTGAGCGACTGATAGCTTTAGTTGGAGTTGCTGAGATGTGAGATCTTCATGTGCTTTCCAGAACTATGGGTCTTTGAGCTTACTGTGTACGATTAGCCAACCTTCCGGTGGTAAATGGATTAGACGTACCCCATGCTACGGTTCCAGCAGTCTGAACCTGGTGCCGCATTAGGTGAGGGAGAAGGGCAATAATAGATCCTCCACATCCCAAAGCGCACTACCCTCCTAAGTGCGCAACACTAAGTAATCCAAGCTAACCCACATTACTGACTAGCGGTGGATAATCATATTTCTCAGAGCTACTAAATACAACTCCATGAATGAGCACAATGAAGGTTGCAACATCTTAGATCTGAGATCTGAGCTTCAATCATCTAATGAGAGGAGGGCTTGTTGTCGAAAAGTTCATAAAAGAGATCTCACATCTTAGATCTGAGATATGTTCTTCAATATGAGAGAGAGAGAGAGAGACTAGGTGAGGAGGCAGCTATAGGTAGAGAGAGAAAGAGGATAGGATGAGGTCCAGGAGGAGACAAAGAAGGTGTTGGAAAGGGAAAGGGCTCTCTATGATATATCATATATCTAATGCCACAGTTCAATTAGAATCAAAGTATCATCTCAACTGTCCATTTTTTAAAGGATATGTTTTTTATATGCAATGGTACCATTTTAGATATATAATAATATAATTTATATAACATTTTCAATTAATAAAAGTCGGAGTGAGAGTTTTTTGTAGAAAATGTTTCAAACTCCGACTTCGACTCCATTAAACTCTGACAAAGGCGGAGGTGGACTAGAGTTGGATTTTCGGATTCTTGCACACCCTATCCATGACGTAGAGGTCATAGTGGAGTAACTTTACCACTGTGCTAAGGCCGTAGTGGTACTTATGCCACATCCTAAAGTTAGGGCTCACCATGACGGGGTGTGGCTATCATAGTTCATCAAGTATGGTTGCAGAAGCATCTCATATGGTCATACCAAACCAAAATGCAATTGACTATTGTCAAGGCAAACGATATTATCATTCAGGGTGGAGCCATAACTAAATTATGACAAATCCGTGAAAATCAAATATCATTGAAATTTAAACCCACCTTCCATCCTATTATAAAACATCTAATACCTTCAACAATACAAATAATTTTAGGTAGTCTTCTACATACACAAAATCTCTCAAGCTACAAATCTTAAAATCCTTCAAAACTTCATTGCTCGAGTGTATATGTAGAAGAAGGTCCAAATTGCAAACACTCCACGGTTATGTTACAAAATGAATTATTTCTCATCCAATACAGATTGAATGGTCTCTCAAGCTATGGAGAGATACCATTATAGGTTCCTTATGAGAGGTGGAGTGACTTACACAACCAGCAGCTAAATGGAAACATTCCCAACAAATTATTTTTCAAAACCAAATGTGGAGTATATGATTTTTCTTGTTCTCATCTTAGTACATCGACAATTGGATATCATGAATTCATGATTACCTTGGTGATATCCATTTTTTCGTGGATATTTTCCCTATCCCTCAGAGACTTTAGACCCACATGGAAAGAAGAATTAGTGATCAAGTTAACCATAGGTTTCCTTATTCAGCCCTAGTTGATCAGAAACTCTCTTGTTAACCTACAAGAGTGAAAAATTAAACTAGCGTTATCTTTAGCAGTCCAAAGGTTTCTATAGATTCCATCTTATACAAAGGTTCAATAGGACTTTTTTGTTACATCCAAATATCAAATCTAGTGTTAAGAAACCTCTTTAGGTTGCTCTTGATCATTCCAATGGCAGGCCATTGACCATATCCATTTGCCGTAGGTTTCTTGTCCATCAGAATATTTCATACTGATGTCCAATTGAAATTTTTATGCTATTCTCGAATTGACCAAATGCATATTTATTTGGTTTACAAGGTGAATATTAGTCCAATTTTCTACTGGAGGATGGGTTGCATAGCCAAGACATATTTCCAACATTTTGCCACTTCTTCCAGAATGTGTGGATCAGACTGAAGAGATACACCATTGATTTATCACTTGGTGATTCTCAGAGCTACATCATCACATGGAAAAATTGACATTGCTTAAGTTGTTAAGGTTTTGCTTGGTTTTTCAAACCAAGTTGGTGTCTCAAAAATGTGTGTTGGAGGTTGATCAAAATTTTGTTTTGGTGCATAGTTTCGGTGAGTTTGGAAACATAAACGTTTTGGTTATGTTTCCGAAATATTTTGGAAACAAGATGGAAATAAAGAAAAAATTTGAAAATTTGTTTCCGAAACATTGGTCGAAACAACCAAAACAAAAATCAGATTACAACAAAACACCTCAAAATATAGGAATTTTGATATTCAATCAATGATTTGTTTCGGTTCTATGGAAATGAAAACGATTCAGACTTTTCAAAATGAAATTTAATTCCTTGATCATCAGTTTCTAGGCGGTTCATTGCATATTGGAAATCTTGTGTTAATCACCCTTGCTGATTGTGGTTAGTGCATTGAATCTGGTTTCAGCTTCTTGTTTTTTCCATGCTCTCTCCTTGCTACTGATAATTGTTTGTACCATTGTTTCTTAGCCAATGGTTTTTTGATCATTTATAGAAACTCTGAAAAATGTTCTATTTTGCATATTAGAAAAATTGTGAATGAAACTGTTGAAATTGGGTATTTTGTTTAAAAATTTTGTCAAAAAAAGGTAAAAAAGTGCATTTAAATATGTCAATAAACCAGTATGAACTTCACAATGAATGATTACACAATCATTCTATACTTGCTTACTTAAAATATGAAGTTTTTCTCTTTTTTTGTGTTGTAATGATCTTTTAGATAATGGGATCCATATGCATCATCTTTGAATGTTCCGAAATTTATGGGCCGACGTAATATTAGTTTAAAAAAAGTATTTTATCTCATGTTGTCTGTGAAGAATTATCTGCAAGTAGTTCTGTGTCAACCGTTATCTCTTATTGGGTACCAAAACTTGCAGGGGTTTCCCTGTGTGGCTTCGTGATGTCCCTGGCATAGAATTTCGAACAGACAATGCACCCTTCAAGGTATAAGGACCAAGGACATTTAAGTTATCTTGATTATGCTGTTTATTCCATGGCGGTACTTGTTACGTTTGTATTGTTATTCTTGTAGCTGCTGCACATGACAATAATTATGCTGCTTATTGTCTGATTATTCCCAATTTATTTATGATGAATTTATTCTTGCAACAGTGTGCTCATGCTTGATTCCAGTTGATTACATTTGTACCTAAAACTTTTTGTAGTATGTTGAATATGTGACGCCCCTAAAACCGAGGATCCCGTTGCCCATCCGTTAACCCGCGGAAATACCCGTGATTGTCGCATGACCCGATATCACGTCTATCACACCCCCGTAACCGGGATTATAACCCATACGAGGATCCGTGTTTCCTTTAATTCATTTAATCCCATCGAGGTTCAACATACCCCAATGTATCTCATTTAAGGTCCATTTGTGTCATTGGAACCAAAAAACACATAGTCCAAAAACATGGCAATTCATTCTTAAAATTTTAGATTTTTGGAAAATCTTCCGGAAGGTTTTGTTATGGATCTTCCAGAAGGTTTGCTCAGTGGAAAATTTATACCGGNACATGGCAATTCATGCTTAAAATTTTAGATTTTTGGAAAATCTTCCGGAAGGTTTTGTTATGGATCTTCCGGAAGGTTTGCTCAGTGGAAAATTTATACCGGAAGGTTTTATGGATCTTCTGGTAGGTTTTACCTTCTGGACTAATTTCTACCGGAAGATAAGTAAAACCTTCCGGCAAGTGTGCCCACTGGATGAAAAACTCCATGAACCTTCCGGAAGGCTTTGTGGACCTTCTGGTACTGGACAGAAAATTTACACTAACCTTCCGAAAGGTTGTTGTGACCTTCCGGAAGGTTTTACCCAGAATTTTATGCTTCATCAGATTTTCATTTTCAATTCATCCAAAACCTTTTCAAACTCATTCCAAACATGGATAATGACATTTTCTANAGAGTTTTTTGTAGAAAATGTTTCAAACTCCGACTTCGACTCCATTAAACTCTGACAAAGGCGGAGGTGGACTAGAGTTGGATTTTCGGATTCTTGCACACCCTATACATGACGTAGAGGTCATAGTGGAGTAACTTTACCACTGTGCTAAGGCCGTAGTGGTACTTATGCCACATCCTAAAGTTAGGGCTCACCATGACGGGGTGTGGCTATCATAGTTCATCAAGTATGGTTGCAGAAGCATCTCATATGGTCATACCAAACCAAAATGCAATTGACTATTGTCAAGGCAAACGATATTATCATTCAGGGTGGAGCCATAACTAAATTATGACAAANGTCACAAGTCGGCTTTTCTTCATCGTTAAGGCCTCAAATACGAGCCCACTCTCGGTACGAACCCCGCATCTGAAATGTTTCCCGTATAGGGTGAGCCAACGCCCAGTAGAATATTTCCTACAGAGGCTACTCCCTAACCTAAATTCATATGCAATGTTCATATACAACATTCACAATCATCTAATTATTCCAATCAAGAATATATATGATTAATGTAGAATCTACCATGTCATGCCATGAATGAAATGAGATTCACTCACGCACATCAACCCGAGCCCTCACTGGCTCTCTCCACAGTATGCAATGCAAGTGTAAAGCATTTATCCTTGATGAAATATATCCAAAGATCATTTTTGAAACAAAACTCATATGTTCATAAAAACCAATTTATTTCTTGATGTTTCCCACCAAATGAATCATTTGTAGAACTAAAACCATGTGCCTTTATTTGGGTAGTGGACTTTTGGTGTTGTACCGCCGGCTCCACACACCGATACACTTTTTGGACTTGCACCGTCGGAGTATATGAATCAATAGCCAGGCCTTGCACCCGGGGGGATCTATCCCTTCTTGTTATACCCGACACAAGTTTTTCTATGTATGCAACCNTGGACTTGCACCGTCAGAGTATATGAATCAATAACCAGGCCTTGCACCTGGGGGGATCTATCCCTTCTTGTTATACCCGACACAAGTTTTTCTATGTATGCAACCGTACGACTCAGTAGAATATTTAATCCCACTTTTCCGAGCCCACCCATCAAACACTAAGGATGATGATTGATCCAACTATACACTCACACCCCATACTCATGGCCATGGATGCATTTTTCCCGTGCAAATACAATGTAATGCATCATTGCAATGTCTATGTCATGCTCAATCTGCAAAGTATGCCAAATGAGCTATTTAAAAATTCTCAACATACAACATGACAATTTATATCAATTGCATATAATCACCACCAATCAACATGATTTTAACAATATATCTTCACTCATGTTTTCTCAACAAAGTTCATGGCTATTATATAAACTCATACCATAACGACTAAATTTCACATAGGCATTTAGCAAGACACCTCCAAAACAACAATTCATGTTATCACATAAATTGTTCCAAGTCATTCACAAGATACAATGACAACATTTATCAAATTGCAACACATCTCACAAGTAAATCCCCTATACCAAAAGTAGCTAGGAACTTGCCTAGGCCAATTTCATATCCCTTTTGCCTTATTTCAATAACCCTAGTTAATAACCTAGGTTAATATATTCCTTTTACCTATTCCACATGGCATCTAGGTAAGAAAATAAACCAAGGTAGGAGAAACCCTACCTCTTGGAGTGTAAGATGAAGACTAGAAGCTTCAAGACATCTCCCTAGCTCCCAAAACTCTTGACTTCACAAAATCCTCCCCTTGGATCTTCGGTGAAATCTCTCGTTCTTGGTACGTACACGTACCCCTTGTCGCGTAGACCAACTTTAAGTCGTGGCCCGAAGGGTTCCGACCAAAGGAACTTTGAAAATCGGAGAAGAAAGCTTGAAAAATTGATTTTTCCCTCTTCTCTCTCTTTTCTCTCTTCCAACGTGTGGTGTGCTGAATAAGGGTGAGAAAATATCTGATTTTTCAGATATTTCGCCCTATTTATACTTTTAATTGCGCGGTTCACATTGTCCCGCTTGTTTATTACTTCTGGATCCGTTTTTAACCTGAAACAACTTAATTAAATTTCGATTTTAGTTCAACTTAATTTTATTTGAAATTTTATTCAATTATAAGGAAATTTTATAATTTTCGTTTTTGGGGACCTTTAAAAGCTCATTCGTAGTTCAATTGTCTCGAAAAACGTGCAAAATCTAACTATCTCAGAATTCGATGAAAATTGACGTGATAACTCAATTTCGCGATACGAATCCAACGGTGAAGTCTATTGCTCCATCCGAGCTCTATAAAAATATGCATTTTAATCCCGCATACTAGTGGCAAATTACTATTTTGCCCTTTGTCAGAAAAAGTTCAATTTTTTTTTGAGTTTTACAGAATAAGGACTAGTGAAATTGAAGTTGGAAGATGTGGTCTTACTTTTTTCCCTTGGCACCTTGGGTGGAATAAGGCAGTAGTAGTTCCCTTTCGTAGATGACTTTCTGAATTAGTTTTTAAAGATCAACTCCATGTCGAGGAATTTAGAAGGGTGCCCATGATTCTTATTTTGTTTTTCTATAATGCAATTTTCTTCCTTCGTGTTTCAAAGACAATGGTCGGAGTGAAAGCTACTGGTAGAAGGGAGAATCTCATTAATTTCTGATGGTTGTGCTCTTGGAAACCCGCATCAAATGTGATGTGCATTCTATGTGTTCTTCCTTAAAGATGGCCATAGTGCGATTTGCTATTAGATCTAAGGTGCTTGCTCGGTTGGAAGGCTTTGACGATCCTCCTCTTTGGTAGTCCAATAGCACTTTTAAGGTAGCAGTTGGATGGACAAGAGCCTTGTCTATTTGTCCTTACCTATCTCTCTCAAAATGCTGTGGTTATTATTTTTATTTACTTCCTAAAGGTTGAGACAAGAGACATATATTCATCAGGCAATGAGAGGCTAACATCTTGGTAAAACAAGTGGAAATCACTTTGGAAATTACTGAACCTGGTCTTTGAACCTAAATTCTTTAAACTCTGCCTAGGTCCAAACCTCAATCCAACAATAACATGTCCCTGGAAAAAAAAAAATAGTCCCAATCTCTTCTCATTAATCCCAAGACATGGAAAATTCCAGACCCACCCCAAACCAACATTACATGGATCGTGGGTTGATTCAATACGTAATACGGATATGAACGAGTACACAATACGACATTTTCTTGGTTGCGCGGTGGTTTGGGGAGTAATTTAGTTGGCACGGTTTTTTGGATTACGATATGTTTTGAAACTCTTATTTAAATCACTTTCATTACTATATTAAATTAAGTATAATTGTGCATCCATACAAATGCAACCAATGAATATCTATTTTACATTTGTGATCGGTTTCTAATTAGTTGGAATTGTACAATGATACATCTAAAGACACGTAATCAATTAATGTCTAGTTTATATGGGTGAGACAAGTTTCCAAAGCAACTCAATTTGCGATTAGAGTTACATTTTGGGGCTGGTAATATAGTTGGTCCGGGCCGCGAACCCATCTCATATAGGGTTGTTGCAACCAGATCATGGGTCATTTGGGGGGGGGGAGCGATTTCTAGTAACTGTGCCCCCCAAATTCTAGAAACTAACAAATTGCCTCAGTAAATTCCAAAAATAAGAACCCTATAAGTTTTAAAAATTTCAAAACTGCCCTAGAACTTCAAGAAATTACAAAATTGTCCCAAAAAATCCTAGAAACTATGTGAGTACTGCCAAGGTTTTGAGATTTTTAAAAATCCCTTGATGCGAGTTTTGACTATCAGCAACTATAATCCTTGATTAAGGTATTCATACTCCCTTAGAAAAATAAGACTAATAGTATACTCATTAGAATTTGGAAACTTTTTAAATTTTGCTAAAGGTTGTAAATATCGTGCTTTAGTTCTTTTCTTTCTCTATTCCCTTCTTTTTGTATTTGTCGATTGCATTCTTGATCGTGTTCTTGTATCTTTCCCATCTACAAAGAGTTAGTCATTAGTATCTCTTGTTCCCATAGTGCCATTTATTCATGTACTTTACTTCACGATTGTTTTGAGGTCAAAGTTATTTAGAGAGTCATCATGATAACAAGTCTAGATCTATCAAAAATAATTCATCATAATTCATACTTGACTAAATCAGTCAAAGATCCTAGTAGATGTAGTGGTATTTGAGTTCTAAGAGCATCTCCAAAAAAGTGCTCTCTATTTTAGAGAGCATCATTTCTAAAATAGAGTATCTTTAGTAAAAAATTATAATAGAGAATAAATTTTTACATACCTCTCCAGTAGGACTCTTTATTCTTATTATTTTATGTATTGTCATTTTTGGCAATAAATTTGGCTTCCCTACTATTTTTCCTCCATTATTTTCAATGATATATGTTTATTCTAAATGTCTTGGGTGAAAAGACAAATATTTTTTTTTGTTAGAAAAAAAATAGAATGGAGAGTGAATTTGTCTCTTCAAATATTGAGAGTCAAATTTAACTCTTTATTTTAGAGAGTCTAAATAAAGAGTCTATTATAGAAGAAATTTTATGGGTTGACTTTCTATAATAGAGAATTGAGTGGGAATAGAGAGCCTATTGGAGATGCTCTGAGAGAACTATTGGATTGGTTAGCTAATTTTAGAAGAACCGGCAATGTACGGCGTGTGTTATATGTGAACATATTTCAATAATAACTTTTTCTATAAAGAATTTAGATTATATGTGTTATTAAATTACTAGGAATATTTGTGAGTGAATGAGATATAAACTAAGTGTAGAGCCCCTGTATATATAGTCAAACAATAAAGGTACAATAAGGATAAAAAAGTAAAAGGAAGGTAAAAAGAAAAACCCTAATAAACTAGGCTGCTATAACTCCAACACTCTCCCTCAAGCTAGGCGCAAAAATGTCAACTAAGTTAAGCTTGACAATAGAATCTCGGAGAATGGATAGAGTGACAGGTTTGGTGAAAATATCTGCAACCTGATCACTGGTCCCCACAAACGATGGAGTGATAATACCACAGCTAACCTTCTCCCGAAGAAAGTGAACATCGATCTCTATATGCTTCGTCCTCTCGTGTAGTACAGAGTCAGAAGCGAGTTGAATAGTAGATCGATTATCATAATATAATGTGGATGGAGAAGTCACTGAAAATNTGCAACCTGATCACTGGTCCCCACAAACGATGGAGTGACAATACCACAGCTAACCTTCTCCCGAAGAAAGTGAACATCGATCTCTATATGCTTCGTCCTCTCGTGTAGTACAGAGTCAGAAGCGAGTTGAATAGTAGATCGATTATCATAATATAATGTGGATGGAGAAGTCACTGAAAATCCCAACTCGCCAAGAATCGATCGTAGCCAGATAATCTCACATGTGCCAAGTGCCAGTGCCCGATATTCTGCCTCTACTGACGAGCGGGAGACAACTGCCTGCTTCTTGTTCTTCCAAGAGATAAGATGAGCCCCTCAAAAGCACAGAAACCCGTAGTAGATCGACCGTCACACGCTCCCCTATAATCTGAATCTAACAAGTTAGAGAACCAGTCTGAGATCCTGATGCATAGAACAACCCAAATCCAGGACAAGCCTTGAGGTATCGAAGAATATGATAAACTGTATTAAGATGAGGCTGACATGNTACTGACGAGCGGGAGACAACTGCCTGCTTCTTGTTCTTCCAAGAGATAAGATGAGCCCCTTAAAAGCACAGAAACCCGTAGTAGATCGACCGTCACACGCTCCCCTATAATCTGAATCTGAATAACAAGTTAGAGAACCAGTCTGAGATCCTGATGCATAGAACAACCCAAATCCAGGACAAGCCTTGAGGTATCGAAGAATATGATAAACTGTATTAAGATGAGGCTGACATGGCCTGTCTATAAACTGACTAAATCGGTTGACAGCAAATAAAATATCTGGCCTAGTGTTGTTTAGATAGATAAGTCTACCTACTAACCTCTGATAAATAGTTGGATCACTCAACTCCTCACCTTCAGTAGTAAGATTTAGGTTTGGAATCATGGGCGATGATGCCGGTTTGCACCCTAATATCCTAGTGTCCGAGAGAAGGTCCAGAACATATTTTCGCTGAGAAAGACCAAAACCCTTGTTGCTACGGGCAACCTAAATCCCAAGAAAGTATCGCAGAAATCCAAAGTCCTTCACATCGAATGCCTTCCCAAGGTCTACCTTGACTTGTGCAATCCTAAAAATATCATCCCCAATAATAATAATATCATTCATATATACTAAAAGGATGACACACTGCCCATAAGTATTTCGTCAAATAAAACATGAATGATCAGAATGACATCTGGTGAACCCTAAACGTACAACTACACCACTAAATCGAGAGAACCAGGCTCGTGGTGACTGTTTCAGTCCATAAAGAGACTTACGCAGTCGACACACCTTCCCAGCATACTCCCCTTCACCACGAAAACTTGGTGTTGCATCCATATAAATAATCTCATCCAGATCACTGTGAAAAAAGGCATTCTTCACATCTAACTGATGAAGAGGCCAAGAGTACTCCGCAGCCAGAGAAATAATCAACTGAACAGTAGTCAATTTTGCCACGGGGGCAAAGGTAGCACCAAAATCACGACCTAATACCTAAGTAAAGCCTTTTGTCACAAACCTAGTCTTGTGACGATCAATAGTACTATCCACAAGAAATTTTTAGGTATAAACCCAGCGACAGCCAACAGGCTTCACCCCTGAAGGTAAAGTGACAAGATCCCACGTATAATTACGCTGAAGAGCGCCCATCTCCATTTGCATGGCAAGAGCCCACTAGGGTTGCCGCATAGCCTCTGAAACAGAGCGAGGAACCGGTGTATTTGATAAGACCATGCTATAAGCTCGAAAGGTAGGAGACAGATCACCATAAGAAACATAAACAGAGATCGGATATAAGGTCCTGGCGGTCCAACCATGACGAACAATAGGACGGCGATTACGGTGCGGATAACGATGCCCTAAATCATCATCCTCCACTGAAAATGTCTCATCAGGAAAAGTAACTGGCTCAGTACCTGTAATATCATCAGTACTAAAAACAGGTACATCAATATGCTCAAAGAACTAAGAAGTATTACCTGCATCACTTGAGGTATAGGCGACATCAGCAGGAGGATGAGAGCGAGGGCGACGAACATAAACCTGCAAAGGAAGAGAGACTGGTGACTCTGTACTAACAGGGATAAGTGGCTCTGGAAGAGAAAAGACTGATGACTCTGTAGTGATAATGACTAATGACTCTGGCTCTTGTGGTAACGAAAAAACAAAGGGAGTATCATCAACTGGAGGGGCAGACACGAGAATAGAAGAAAAATAAGGAATATGCTAAAAAAAGGTAACATCTAGACTATGATATATACGGCGTCTGATAGGATCATAACACCAATATCCCTTAGACTAATGACAATAGCCCACAAAGATACAACGAATCGCTTTATTATCAAGCTTATGGCGAGTAGGAGACCGATCCTGAACAAAACATGTGTAGCCAAAAACACGAGGGGGAACCAAAAAAAGTGTCTGTTCAGGGAATAAGATTTGTAAGGGAACCCTATGCTGAAGAACACGACTTAGTGCACAATTGTACAAAAAAGTAGAAGTCAAAACAGCAAAATGTCAATAAGATTTTGGTACTCCCATACCCCTAAGCATATAGCGTACCATCCTTATCAGACTCTTATTTTTCTTTTCAACAACTCTATTTTGCTCAGGAGTATATGGACAAGTGAGTTGCTGAAGGATACCCTGGGAATAAAGGTGAGACACTAAGATATCAGACACATATTCTTTGGCATTATCCAAACAAAGAGCATGAACAATGACATCAAATTGTGTCTTAATCATCCGGGAGAAATTGAGTGATGACAGGGAGTACATCAGACTTCCTATGCAAAAGGTAGACCCAAGAACAACGGGTATGGTCATCTATAAATGTTACATAATATCGAACACCTGACAGAGCAGTAATAGGAGATAGTCCCCAAATATCAGAGTGTATTAGGTCAAATGGTTTGGGTGACTGGTATATACGAGGAATATAACTGGTCCAAACATGTTTCGATAGGAAACATATAACACAATCAAGTTTACCACCAGCACAAATATTGCTCAAAGTAGGAAATAACATACATAAATATTTAAAACTTATATGCTTAAAGCGGCCATGCCACAACTAAACACTTTGTGATGAAAAATCATAACGACAAGTACTAGGTAAAATACTAGTATGCAAGCTAGGAACAGATAAAGACAAAGTAGGTGTAGGTGATGGACGTGAAGGAACTGTTGAAACTGGAGGTGGATCACCTAGATAATGCAGTCCATCTCTCTCATGTCCCTTGATAATAAACCTTCTGGTACTTAGGTTTTGCAAATAACACTAATCAGATAAGAACACAATCACACAGTGAAAATCTCTGGCTAATTGATGTACAGAGAATAGATTCATGGCCAACTTTGGTGCATGAAAAACATAACGTAATGTAAATTCATCTGGGAGGCGGACTGTACCCCTACCAACAATAGGGGCATGTGTCCCATCTGTTAGTTGAACCTGTGTATGTAACTGCTCATCAAAAGTGGTGAAGTGATGGGCCTCACCTGTCATATGACCAATCGCACCCGAGTCTAACATCCAAAGGGGAGACGGATTGACGCAAGCATGAAAAGCACGAGGTATACCTATAGTGGTGACAGTAGTAATAGTCGGACCCTAAGAAGTCAGGGCGGACATAAGTATATTCAATCGGGAAGTGATAGCATCTATATCACTCTGCCAAGGAGGAGCAGAAGTAGGAGTAGCGACAGTAGGTGGTAGTACCTCAGCAATAGTAGCAGTACGGCCACGAAGAAGCGGCTTAAGCTCTGGATGGAGCTTCCAGCAAGCAACCCTGAGATGTCTTAGTTGGCCACAATAATCACACTGACGAGAATCCCCTTGTTCACGCTGATCTGGGGCACCCTGACGGCGCTGGTCCGAACGCTGTCCACCTCTGATTAAGGATCCTGAACGAGACCCTGTAGCAGTCGGAAGGGCCATCTGGTCGGCCGGAAGATTCAAGGTCGCAATTAGAAGTGAGGCAATACGGACACGACGCTCATGTTGCTCAATCATCGCATACACCTCATAAAGAGAAGGAAGTCTCAACATTGAGAGGATCCGGGAACGAGGACCCTCAAACTTATCACAAAGCCCCATAAGGAATTTGTGAATCCTATCCTCCTACTCTCGAGTATGTAGGAATGCCGCTCCCTCAGGCTCGATCCTCAGAATAGCAGCAAGAAGACGGAGAGTCTCATACTTAAGCCAGTGCTGGGTCAAATAGCCATAATAATCCTGAACTGTCATATTTTCCTGCCGAGCATACGAGAGCTCCTGAGAAAGCTCATAAACATGAACTCCCTGTTCTGATTGGGAATACATCTCTGATAATGCGTTCCATAGTTTTGAAACAGAGTTATGAAATTGATGAATCTTGCAAACAGATGGCTCCATTGAACCTAATAACCATCCTAAAATGGCGCAGTTCTTAGAAAACCACGCAGAATATCCAGGGTCGGCATCAGCTGGCTTTGGTGAGATTCCGTCAGCCAACCAAGCGTCCCTACACAGCCTAAGAAAAGTTGGAATGAACGTGACCACTCAACAAAGTTACGGTCATTCAACAACAGTGCCGTAACCTTCTAAGAGATCATACCCGACATTATCGGTAATGCAACTATGTCAGTAGGTACTGTATATTGGTCAAACATAAAAGTAGGAGAAGCAGACGGTACACCCCCAATGAAAGTACTAACAGAAGTCTCAACAGTAGAGGTCTTTACGGTAGGAGTCTCAAGTCCCTCGGTAATATCCATGTCAACAATAATACGTGGGCACCCGTGACAGAAAAAAAAAAAACTCTAAGATAAATAGAGGGATAAAATAAGGGAGAACAATATACCTCAAGTCGAACAATAGTGACAGAGAAAGAAGGTCCAGAAAGCTCCCAAATAATCAGGTTACGGTGCCCAAAAATTCAGAATATATAAACGTGATTTACTGCNTGACAGAGAAAGAAGGTCCAGAAAGCTCTCAAATAATCAGGTTACGGTGCCCAAAAATTCAGAATATATAAACGTGATTTACTGCATCAAGAGCAGATCAAATGATAAGAGGATTCAACCTCTCTTAAAAGGGCGGAAAAAGAGGGTAGTGGCGCAAAGAGATGACAATACTATGACAAAGAACGTGGCGCACGAAAGTAAAAACACGAAGCTGCGAGAAAGAGTGCGATCCGACAGTTTGCTGGGAAGGTTTGGGTTGTTGGCCTTATGTTTGGTTTGCTGGGCAGTGGGTTGGTTGGGCTTTGGGTGCAGTCGGCTTTGGGTTTGATGGGTTGGTGTCGGTTACATAAACCCAATATGAGGAGGCAGTGTGAGCAGGCAGTCGGTTGCAGTATTGTTGGTGCAGTGTGAGTTGCTGTCTGGTCTGGAATAGGAGGCAGTCGGTTGCAATATTGTTTGGGTATTGTCTGTGCGGTGTGAGTTGCTGTCTGGTCTGGGTAGGNTACCTGCATCACTTGAGGTATAGGCGACATCAGCAGGAGGATGAGAGCGAGGGCGACGAACATAAACCTGCAAAGGAAGAGAGACTGGTGACTCTGTACTAACAGGGATAANGACCATGCCACAACTAAACACTTTGTGATGAAAAATCATAACGACAAGTACTAGGTAAAATACTAGCATGCAAGCTANATAAGTGGCTCTGGAAGAGAAAAGACTGATGACTCTGTAGTGATAATGACTAATGACTCTGGCTCTTGTGGTAACGAAAAAACAAAGGGAGTATCATCAACTGGAGGGGCAGACACGAGAATAGAAGAAAAATAAGGAATATGCTAAAAAAAGGTAACATCTAGACTATGATATATACGGCGTCTGATAGGATCATAACACCAATATCCCTTAGACTAATGACAATAGCCCACAAAGATACAACGAATCGCTTTATTATCAAGCTTATGGCGAGTAGGAGACCGATCCTGAACAAAACATGTGTAGCCAAAAACACGAGGGGGAACCAAAAAAAGTGTCTGTTCAGGGAATAAGATTTGTAAGGGAACCCTATGCTGAAGAACACGACTTAGTGCACAATTGTACAAAAAAGTAAAAGTCAAAACAGCAAAATGTCAATAAGATTTTGGTACTCCCATACCCCTAAGCATATAGCGTACCATCCCTATCAGACTCTTATTTTTCTTTTCAACAACTCTATTTTGCTCAGGAGTATATGGACAAGTGAGTTGCTGAAGGATACCCTGGGAATAAAGGTGAGACACTAAGATATCAGACACATATTCTTTGGCATTATTCAAACAAAGAGCATGAACAATGACATCAAATTGTGTCTTAATCATCCGGGAGAAATNTTACCTGCATCACTTGAGGTATAGGCGACATCAGCAGGAGGATGACAGCGAGGGCGACGAACATAAACTTGCAAAGGAAGAGAGACTGGTGACTCTGTACTAACAGGGATAAGTGGCTCTGGAAGAGAAAAGACTGATGACTCTATAGTGATAATGACTAATGACTCTGGCTCTTGTGGTAACGAAAAAACAAAGGGAGTATCATCAACTGGAGGGGCAGACACGAGACTAGAAGAAAAATAAGGAATATGCTTAAAAAAGGTAACATCTAGACTATGATATATACGGCGTCTGATAGGATCATAACACCAATATCCCTTAGACTAATGACAATAGCCCACAAAGATACAACGAATCGCTTTATTATCAAGCTTATGGCGAGTAGGAGACCGATCCTGAACAAAACATGTGTAGCCAAAAACACGAGGGGGAACCAAAAAAAGTGTCTGTTCAGGGAATAAGATTTGTAAGGGAACCCTATGCTGAAGAACACGACTTAGTGCACAATTGTACAAAAAAGTAGAAGTCAAAACAGCAAAATGTCAATAAGATTTTGGTACTCCCATACCCCTAAGCATATAGCGTACCATCCTTATCAGACTCTTATTTTTCTTTTCAACAACTCTATTTTGCTCAGGAGTATATGGACAAGTGAGTTGCTGAAGGATACCCTGGGAATAAAGGTGAGACACTAAGATATCAGACACATATTCTTTGGCATTATCCAAACAAAGAGCATGAACAATGACATCAAATTGTGTCTTAATCATCCGGGAGAAATTGAGTGATGACAGGGAGTACATCAGACTTCCTATGCAAAAGGTAGACCCAAGAACAACGGGTATGGTCATCTATAAATGTTACATAATATCGAACACCTGACAGAGCAGTAATAGGAGATAGTCCCCAAATATCAGAGTGTATTAGGTCAAATGGTTTGGGTGACTGGTATATACGAGGAATATAACTGGTCCAAACATGTTTCGATAGGAAACATATAACACAATCAAGTTTACCACCAGCACAAATATTGCTCAAAGTAGGAAATAACATACATAAATATTTAAAACTTATATGCTTAAAGCGGCCATGCCACAACTAAACACTTTGTGATGAAAAATCATAACGACAAGTACTAGGTAAAATACTAGTATGCAAGCTAGGAACAGATAAAGACAAAGTAGGTGTAGGTGATGGACGTGAAGGAACTGTTGAAACTGGAGGTGGATCACCTAGATAATGCAGTCCATCTCTCTCATGTCCCTTGATAATAAACCTTCTGGTACTTAGGTTTTGCAAATAACACTAATCAGATAAGAACACAATCACACAGTGAAAATCTCTGGCTAATTGATGTACAGAGAATAGATTCATGGCCAACTTTGGTGCATGAAAAACATAACGTAATGTAAATTTATCTGGGAGGCGGACTGTACCCCTACCAACAATAGGGGCATGTGTCCCATCTGTTAGTTGAACCTGTGTATGTAACTGCTCATCAAAAGTGGTGAAGTGATGGGCCTCACCTGTCATATGACCAATCGCACCCGAGTCTAACATCCAAAGGGGAGACGGATTGACGCAAGCATGAAAAGCACGACGTATACCTGTAGTGGTGACAGTAGTAATAGTCGGACCCTAAGAAGTCAGGGCGGACATAAGTATATTCAATCGGGAAGTGATAGCATCTATATCACTCTGCCAAGGAGGAGCAGAAGTAGGAGTAGCGACAGTAGGTGGTAGTACCTCAGCAATAGTAGCAGTACGGCCACGAAGAAGCGGCTTAAGCTCTGGATGGAGCTTCCAGCAAGCAACCCTGAGATGTCTTAGTTGGCCACAATAATCACACTGACGAGAATCCCCTTGTTCACGCTGATCTGGGGCACCCTGACGGCGCTGGTCCGAACGCTGTCCACCTCTGATTAAGGATCCTGAACGAGACCCTGTAGCAGTCGGAAGGGCCATCTGGTCGGCCGGAAGATTCAAGGTCGCAATTAGAAGTGAGGCAATACGGACACGACGCTCATGTTGCTCAATCATCGCATACACCTCATAAAGAGAAGGAAGTCTCAACATTGAGAGGATCCGGGAACGAGGACCCTCAAACTTATCACAAAGCCCCATAAGGAATTTGTGAATCCTATCCTCCTACTCTCGAGTATGTAGGAATGCCGCTCCCTCAGGCTCGATCCTCAGAATAGCAGCAAGAAGACGGAGAGTCTCATACTTAAGCCAGTGCTGGGTCAAATAGCCATAATAATCCTGAACTGTCATATTTTCCTGCCGAGCATACGAGAGCTCCTGAGAAAGCTCATAAACATGAACTCCCTGTTCTGATTGGGAATACATCTCTGATAATGCGTTCCATAGTTTTGAAACAGAGTTATGAAATTGATGAATCTTGCAAACAGATGGCTCCATTGAACCTAATAACCATCCTAAAATGGCGCAGTTCTTAGAAAACCACGCAGAATATCCAGGGTCGGCATCAGCTGGCTTTGGTGAGATTCCGTCAGCCAACCAAGCGTCCCTACACAGCCTAAGAAAAGTTGGAATGAACGTGACCACTCAACAAAGTTACGGTCATTCAACAACAGTGCCGTAACCTTCTAAGAGATCATACCCGACATTATCGGTAATGCAACTATGTCAGTAGGTACTGTATATTGGTCAAACATAAAAGTAGGAGAAGCAGACGGTACACCCCCAATGAAAGTACTAACAGAAGTCTCAACAGTAGAGGTCTTTACGGTAGGAGTCTCAAGTCCCTCGGTAATATCCATGTCAACAATAATACGTGGGCACCCGTGACAGAAAAAAAAAAAACTCTAAGATAAATAGAGGGATAAAATAAGGGAGAACAATATACCTCAAGTCGAACAATAGTGACAGAGAAAGAAGGTCCAGAAAGCTCTCAAATAATCAGGTTACGGTGCCCAAAAATTCAGAATATATAAACGTGATTTACTGCATCAAGAGCAGATCAAATGATAAGAGGATTCAACCTCTCTTAAAAGGGCGGAAAAAGAGGGTAGTGGCGCAAAGAGATGACAATACTATGACAAAGAACGTGGCGCACGAAGGTAAAAACACGAAGCTGCGAGAAAGAGTGCGATCCGACAGTTTGCTGGGAAGGTTTGGGTTGTTGGCCTTATGTTTGGTTTGCTGGGCAGTGGGTTGGTTGGGCTTTGGGTGCAGTCGGCTTTGGGTTTGATGGGTTGGTGTCGGTTACATAAACCCAATATGAGGAGGCAGTGTGAGCAGGCAGTCGGTTGCAGTATTGTTGGTGCAGTGTGAGTTGCTGTCTGGTCTGGAATAGGAGGCAGTCGGTTGCAATATTGTTTGGGTATTGTCTGTGCGGTGTGAGTTGCTGTCTGGTCTGGGTAGGAGGCAGTCGGTGCAGTATGGTTTGGGAGTGTGTTATGGAGGTTTGTTGGTCTAATTGACGCAGTCGGTGCAGGGAGGTGAGGTTGTCGGTGATGAGTTTGGCTTAGGAATTTTTGGTGGCAGGCTGACGCAGTCGGTGCAGTATGTTTGGCTGTTGGTGATGAGCTGGGTTTAGGATTTTTGGTGGCAGGCTGCTGGTCTGAGTTCGCTGGCTGGACTGGTTTGGGTGGTCTGGGCAGTCGGGGGTTAGGGTTAGGGTTAGAGTTGGTGGCTCTGATACCAACTAGGAATATTTGTGAGTGAATGAGATACAAACGAAGTGTAGAGCCCCTGTATATATAGTCAAACAATAAAGGTACAATAAAGATAAAAAAGTAAAAAAAAGGTAAAAAGGAAAACTCTAATAAACTAAACTGCTATAACTCTAACAAAATTGAATAATAGATTATGTGTCAAATAATTAATTCTTATTTTAATTATTACTAAATCTAATTATTGATCTATTCTATCACTATTTGAGTACCTAATTTGTCATTTTTTTGGTATCTCTCCGGCCCCTTCAGACATTTCCTCTTTTGGTTATAATGGATGTCCATTGTAAGGTTGCCATTCTTGAGGATTTGTATATCTAATTATATTATAGATTTATTACATTTTTTTTTTCAAAGAGATTGNAGATAGTCCCCAAATATCAGAGTGTATTAGGTCAAATGGTTTGGGTGACTGGTGTATACGAGGAATATAACTGGTCCAAACATGTTTCGATAGGAAACATATAACACAATCAAGTTTACCACCAGCACAAATATTGCTCAAAGTAGGAAATAACATACATAAATATTTAAAACTTATATGCTTAAAGCGGCCATGCCACAANTGTTTTGATTTATTATTATTATTATTATTATTATTTTTATTATGATATTATGATGTTGCATACCAAAAATTNATTTGTAAGGGAACCCTATGCTGAAGAACACGACTTAGTGCACAATTGTACAAAAAAGTAGAAGTCAAAACAGCAAAATGTCAATAAGATTTTGGTACTCCCATACCCCTAAGCATATAGCGTACCATCCTTATCAGACTCTTATTTTTCTTTTCAACAACTCTATTTTGCTCAGGAGTATATGGACAAGTGAGCTGCTGAAGGATACCCTGGGAATAAAGGTGAGACACTAAGATATCAGACACATATTCTTTGGCATTATCCAAACAAAGAGCATGAACAATGACATCAAATTGTGTCTTAATCATCCGGGAGAAATTGAGTGATGACAGGGAGTACATCAGACTTCCTATGCAAAAGGTAGACCCAAGAACAACGGGTATGGTCATCTATAAATGTTACATAATATCGAACACCTGACAGAGCAGTAATAGGAAATAGTCCCCAAATATCAGAGTGTATTAGGTCAAATGGTTTGGGTGACTGGTATATACGAGGAATATAACTGGTCCAAACATGTTTCGATAGGAAACATATAACACAATCAAGTTTACCACCAGCACAAATATTGCTCAAAGTAGGAAATAACATACATAAATATTTAAAACTTATATGCTTAAAGCGGCCATGCCACAACTAAACACTTTGTGATGAAAAATCATAACGACAAGTACTAGGTAAAATACTAGTATGCAAGCTAGGAACAGATAAAGACAAAGTAGGTGTAGGTGATGGACGTGAAGGAACTGTTGAAACTGGAGGTGGATCACCTAGATAATGCAGTCCATCTCTCTCATGTCCCTTGATAATAAACCTTCTGGTACTTAGGTTTTGCAAATAACACTAATCAGATAAGAACACAATCACACAGTGAAAATCTCTGGCTAATTGATGTACAGAGAATAGATTCATGGCCAACTTTGGTGCATGAAAAACATAACGTAATGTAAATTCATCTGGGAGGCGGACTGTACCCCTACCAACAATAGGGGCATGTGTCCCATCTGTTAGTTGAACCTGTGTATGTAACTGCTCATCAAAAGTGGTGAAGTGATGGGCCTCACCTGTCATATGACCAATCGCACCCGAGTCTAACATCCAAAGGGGAGACGGATTGACGCAAGCATGAAAAGCACGAGGTATACCTGTAGTGGTGACAGTAGTAATAGTCGGACCCTAAGAAGTCAGGGCGGACATAAGTATATTCAATCGGGAAGTGATAGCATCTATATCACTCTGCCAAGGAGGAGCAGAAGTAGGAGTAGCGACAGTAGGTGGTAGTACCTCAGCAATAGTAGCAGTACGGCCACGAAGAAGCGGCTTAAGCTCTGGATGGAGCTTCCAGCAAGCAACCCTGAGATGTCTTAGTTGGCCACAATAATCACACTGACGAGAATCCCCTTGTTCACGCTGATCTGGGGCACCCTGACGGCGCTGGTCCGAACGCTGTCCACCTCTGATTAAGGATCCTGAACGAGACCCTGTAGCAGTCGGAAGGGCCATCTGGTCGGCCGGAAGATTCAAGGTCGCAATTAGAAGTGAGGCAATACGGACACGACGCTCATGTTGCTCAATCATCGCATACACCTCATAAAGAGAAGGAAGTCTCAACATTGAGAGGATCCGGGAACGAGGACCCTCAAACTTATCACAAAGCCCCATAAGGAATTTGTGAATCCTATCCTCCTACTCTCGAGTATGTAGGAATGCCGCTCCCTCAGGCTCGATCCTCAGAATAGCAGCAAGAAGACGGAGAGTCTCATACTTAAGCCAGTGCTGGGTCAAATAGCCATAATAATCCTGAACTGTCATATTTTCCTGCCGAGCATACGAGAGCTCCTGAGAAAGCTCATAAACATGAACTCCCTGTTCTGATTGGGAATACATCTCTGATAATGCGTTCCATAGTTTTGAAACAGAGTTATGAAATTGATGAATCTTGCAAACAGATGGCTCCATTGAACCTAATAACCATCCTAAAATGGCGCAGTTCTTAGAAAACCACGCAGAATATCCAGGGTCGGCATCAGCTGGCTTTGGTGAGATTCCGTCAGCCAACCAAGCGTCCCTACACAGCCTAAGAAAAGTTGGAATGAACGTGACCACTCAACAAAGTTACGGTCATTCAACAACAGTGCCGTAACCTTCTAAGAGATCATACCCGACATTATCGGTAATGCAACTATGTCAGTAGGTACTGTATATTGGTCAAACATAAAAGTAGGAGAAGCAGACGGTACACCCCCAATGAAAGTACTAACAGAAGTCTCAACAGTAGAGGTCTTTACGGTAGGAGTCTCAAGTCCCTCGGTAATATCCATGTCAACAATAATACGTGGGCACCCGTGACAGAAAAAAAAAAAACTCTAAGATAAATAGAGGGATAAAATAAGGGAGAACAATATACCTCAAGTCGAACAATAGTGACAGAGAAAGAAGGTCCAGAAAGCTCTCAAATAATCAGGTTACGGTGCCCAAAAATTCAGAATATATAAACGTGATTTACTGCATCAAGAGCAGATCAAATGATAAGAGGATTCAACCTCTCTTAAAAGGGCGGAAAAAGAGGGTAGTGGCGCAAAGAGATGACAATACTATGACAAAGAACGTGGCGCACGAAGGTAAAAACACGAAGCTGCGAGAAAGAGTGCGATCCGACAGTTTGCTGGGAAGGTTTGGGTTGTTGGCCTTATGTTTGGTTTGCTGGGCAGTGGGTTGGTTGGGCTTTGGGTGCAGTCGGCTTTGGGTTTGATGGGTTGGTGTCGGTTACATAAACCCAATATGAGGAGGCAGTGTGAGCAGGCAGTCGGTTGCAGTATTGTTGGTGCAGTGTGAGTTGCTGTCTGGTCTGGAATAGGAGGCAGTCGGTTGCAATATTGTTTGGGTATTGTCTGTGCGGTGTGAGTTGCTGTCTGGTCTGGGTAGGAGGCAGTCGGTGCAGTATGGTTTGGGAGTGTGTTATGGAGGTTTGTTGGTCTAATTGACGCAGTCGGTGCAGGGAGGTGAGGTTGTCGGTGATGAGTTTGGCTTAGGAATTTTTGGTGGCAGGCTGACGCAGTCGGTGCAGTATGTTTGGCTGTTGGTGATGAGCTGGGTTTAGGATTTTTGGTGGCAGGCTGCTGGTCTGAGTTCGCTGGCTGGACTGGTTTGGGTGGTCTGGGCAGTCGGGGGTTAGGGTTAGGGTTAGAGTTGGTGGCTCTGATACCAACTAGGAATATTTGTGAGTGAATGAGATACAAACGAAGTGTAGAGCCCCTGTATATATAGTCAAACAATAAAGGTACAATAAGGATAAAAAAGTAAAAAAAAGGTTAAAAAGGAAAACTCTAATAAACTAAACTGCTATAACTCTAACAAAATTGAATAATAGATTATGTGTCAAATAATTAATTCTTATTTTAATTATTACTAAATCTAATTATTGATCTATTCTATCACTATTTGAGTACCTAATTTGTCATTTTTTTGGTATCTCTCCGGCCCCTTCAGACATTTCCTCTTTTGGTTATAATGGATGTCCATTGTAAGGTTGCCATTCTTGAGGATTTGTATATCTAATTATATTATAGATTTATTACATTTTTTTTTTCAAAGAGATTGTTTTGATTTATTATTATTATTATTATTTTTATTATGATATTATGATGTTGCATACCAAAAATTTAAATATGACTATATTTTACAGTATAATGTAATCNGTAGTAAGATTTAGGTTTGGAATCATGGGCGATGATGCCGGTTTGCACCCTAATATCCTAGTGTCCGAGAGAAGGTCCAGAACATATTTTCGCTGAGAAAGACCAAAACCCTTGTTGCTACGGGCAACCTAAATCCCAAGAAAGTATCGCAGAAATCCAAAGTCCTTCACATCGAATGCCTTCCCAAGGTCTACCTTGACTTGTGCAATCCTAAAAATATCATCCCCAATAATAATAATATCATTCATATATACTAAAAGGATGACACACTGCCCATAAGTATTTCGTCAAATANGCAGTAAGATTTAGGTTTGGAATCATGGGCGATGATGCCGGTTTGCACCCTAATATCCCAGTGTCCGAGAGAAGGTCCAGAACATATTTCCGCTGAGAAAGACCAAAACCCTTGTTGCTACGGGCAACCTAAATTCCAAGAAAGTATCGCAGAAATTCAAAGTCCTTCACATTGAATGCCTTCCCAAGGTCTACCTTGACTTGTGCAATCCTAAAAATATCATCCCCAATAATAATAGTATCATTCATATATACTAAAAGGATGACACACTGCCCATAAGTATTTCGTCAAATAAAACATGAATGATCAGAATGACATCTGGTGAACCCTAAACGTACAACTACACCACTAAATCGAGAGAACCAGGCTCGTGGTGACTGTTTCAGTCCATAAAGAGACTTACGCAGTCGACACACCTTCCCAGCATACTCCCCTTCACCACGAAAACTTGGTGGTGCATCCATATAAATAATCTCATCCAGATCACTGTGAAAAAAGGCATTCTTCACATCTAACTGATGAAGAGGCCAAGAGTACTCCGCAGCCAGAGAAATAATCAACTGAACAGTAGTCAATTTTGCCACGGGGGCAAAGGTAGCACCAAAATCACGACCTAATACCTAAGTAAAGCCTTTTGTCACAAACCTAGTCTTGTGACGATCAATAGTACTATCCACAAGAAATTTTTAGGTATAAACCCAGCGACAGCCAACAGGCTTCACCCCTGAAGGTAAAGTGACAAGATCCCACGTATAATTACGCTGAAGAGCGCCCATCTCCATTTGCATGGCAAGAGCCCACTAGGGTTGCCGCATAGCCTCTGAAACAGAGCGAGGAACCGGTGTATTTGATAAGACCATGCTATAAGCTCGAAAGGTAGGAGACAGATCACCATAAGAAACATAAACAGAGATCGGATATAAGGTCCTGGCGGTCCAACCATGACGAACAATAGGACGGCGATTACGGTGCGGATAACGATGCCCTAAATCATCATCCTCCACTGAAAATGTCTCATCAGGAAAAGTAACTGGCTCAGTACCTGTAATATCATCAGTACTAAAAACAGGTACATCAATATGCTCAAAGAACTAAGAAGTATTACCTGCATCACTTGAGGTATAGGCGACATCAGCAGGAGGATGAGAGCGAGGGCGACGAACATAAACCTGCAAAGGAAGAGAGACTGGTGACTCTGTACTAACAGGGATAAGTGGCTCTGGAAGAGAAAAGACTGATGACTCTGTAGTGATAATGACTAATGACTCTGGCTCTTGTGGTAACGAAAAAACAAAGGGAGTATCATCAACTGGAGGGGCAGACACGAGAATAGAAGAAAAATAAGGAATATGCTAAAAAAAGGTAACATCTAGACTATGATATATACGGCGTCTGATAGGATCATAACACCAATATCCCTTAGACTAATGACAATAGCCCACAAAGATACAACGAATCGCTTTATTATCAAGCTTATGGCGAGTAGGAGACCGATCCTGAACAAAACATGTGTAGCCAAAAACACGAGGGGGAACCAAAAAAAGTGTCTGTTCAGGGAATAAGACTTGTAAGGGAACCCTATGCTGAAGAACACGACTTAGTGCACAATTGTACAAAAAAGTAAAAGTCAAAACAGCAAAATGTCAATAAGATTTTGGTACTCCCATACCCCTAAGCATATAGCGTACCATCCCTATCAGACTCTTATTTTTCTTTTCAACAACTCTATTTTGCTCAGGAGTATATGGACAAGTGAGTTGCTGAAGGATACCCTGGGAATAAAGGTGAGACACTAAGATATCAGACACATATTCTTTGGCATTATCCAAACAAAGAGCATGAACAATGACATCAAATTGTGTCTTAATCATCCGGGAGAAATNATACCTCATAAAGAGAAGGAAGTCTCAACATTGAGAGGATCCGGGAACGAGGACCCTCAAACTTATCATAAAGCCCCATAAGGAATTTGTGAATCCTATCCTCCTACTCTCGAGTATGTAGGAATGCCGCTCCCTCAGGCTCGATCCTCAGAATAGCAGCNTAAAACATGAATGATCAGAATGACATCTGGTGAACCCTAAACGTACAACTACACCACTAAATCGAGAGAACCAGGCTCGTGGTGACTGTTNAAATAGTCCCCAAATATCAGAGTGTATTAGGTCAAATGGTTTGGGTGACTGGTATATACGAGGAATATAACTGGTCCAAACATGTTTCGATAGGAAACATATAACACAATNGGAACAGAGCTATGAAATTGATGAATCTTGCAAACAGATGGCTCCATCGAACCTAATAACCAGCCTAAAATGGCGCAGTTCTTAGAAAACCACGCAGAATATCCAGGGTCGGCATCAGCTGGCTTTGGTGAGATTCCGTCAGCCAACNTCCCAGCATACTCCCCTTCACCACGAAAACTTGGTGTTGCATCCATATAAATAATCTCATCCAGATCACTGTGAAAAAAGGCATTCTTCACATCTAACTGATGAAGAGGCCAAGAGTACTCCGCAGCCAGAGAAATNGGCCATGCCACAACTAAACACTTTGTGATGAAAAATCATAACGACAAGTACTAGGTAAAATACTAGTATGCAAGCTAGGAACAGATAAAGACAAAGTAGGTGTAGGTGATGGACGTGAAGGAACTGTTGAAACTGGAGGTGGATCACCTAGATAATGCAGTCCATCTCTCTCATGTCCCTTGATAATAAACCTTCTGGTACTTAGGTTTTGCAAATAACACTAATCAGATAAGAACACAATCACACAGTGAAAATCTCTGGCTAATTGATGTACAGAGAATAGATTCATGGCCAACTTTGGTGCATGAAAAACATAACGTAATGTAAATTCATCTGGGAGGCGGACTGTACCCCTACCAACAATAGGGGCATGTGTCCCATCTGTTAGTTGAACCTGTGTATGTAACTGCTCATCAAAAGTGGTGAAGTGATGGGCCTCACCTGTCATATGACCAATCGCACCCGAGTCTAACATCCAAAGGGGAGACGGATTGACGCAAGCATGAAAAGCACGACGTATACCTGTAGTGGTGACAGTAGTAATAGTCGGACCCTAAGAAGTCAGGGCGGACATAAGTATATTCAATCGGGAAGTGATAGCATCTATATCACTCTGCCAAGGAGGAGCAGAAGTAGGAGTAGCGACAGTAGGTGGTAGTACCTCAGCAATAGTAGCAGTACGGCCACGAAGAAGCGGCTTAAGCTCTGGATGGAGCTTCCAGCAAGCAACCCTGAGATGTCTTAGTTGGCCACAATAATCACACTGACGAGAATCCCCTTGTTCACGCTGATCTGGGGCACCCTGACGGCGCTGGTCCGAACGCTGTCCACCTCTGATTAAGGATCCTGAACGAGACCCTGTAGCAGTCGGAAGGGCCATCTGGTCGGCCGGAAGATTCAAGGTCGCAATTAGAAGTGAGGCAATACGGACACGACGCTCATGTTGCTCAATCATCGCATACACCTCATAAAGAGAAGGAAGTCTCAACATTGAGAGGATCCGGGAACGAGGACCCTCAAACTTATCACAAAGCCCCATAAGGAATTTGTGAATCCTATCCTCCTACTCTCGAGTATGTAGGAATGCCGCTCCCTCAGGCTCGATCCTCAGAATAGCAGCAAGAAGACGGAGAGTCTCATACTTAAGCCAGTGCTGGGTCAAATAGCCATAATAATCCTGAACTGTCATATTTTCCTGCCGAGCATACGAGAGCTCCTGAGAAAGCTCATAAACATGAACTCCCTGTTCTGATTGGGAATACATCTCTGATAATGCGTTCCATAGTTTTGAAACAGAGTTATGAAATTGATGAATCTTGCAAACAGATGGCTCCATTGAACCTAATAACCATCCTAAAATGGCGCAGTTCTTAGAAAACCACGCAGAATATCCAGGGTCGGCATCAGCTGGCTTTGGTGAGATTCCGTCAGCCAACCAAGCGTCCCTACACAGCCTAAGAAAAGTTGGAATGAACGTGACCACTCAACAAAGTTACGGTCATTCAACAACAGTGCCGTAACCTTCTAAGAGATCATACCCGACATTATCGGTAATGCAACTATGTCAGTAGGTACTGTATATTGGTCAAACATAAAAGTAGGAGAAGCAGACGGTACACCCCCAATGAAAGT
>CAUOFW020007069.1:161107-249215 GCA_963454935.2 Ilex paraguariensis | reverse complement strand
AAAAAAAAGGTAAAAAGGAAAACTCTAATAAACTAAACTGCTATAACTCTAACAAAATTGAATAATAGATTATGTGTCAAATAATTAATTCTTATTTTAATTATTACTAAATCTAATTATTGATCTATTCTATCACTATTTGAGTACCTAATTTGTCATTTTTTTGGTATCTCTCCGGCCCCTTCAGACATTTCCTCTTTTGGTTATAATGGATGTCCATTGTAAGGTTGCCATTCTTGAGGATTTGTATATCTAATTATATTATAGATTTATTACATTTTTTTTTTCAAAGAGATTTTTTTGATTTATTATTATTATTATTATTTTTATTATGATATTATGATGTTGCATACCAAAAATTTAAATATGACTATATTTTACAGTATAATGTAATCTAACAATTACATGTATATTATAATAGAATTTGAGGGAAGAAGATAGACATAGATGTAGAAAATTGTATTTAAGTGTACTACTATTAAACATTTAGCTACTACAAAAGCTGTTGGCAAGTGTGTAACTTAAGTATTTATTCTTCACCCCTCACTTACATATTAGATTTTAGGCCTAGCGCATGAAAATCTTTTTAATAATTAGGGTAGCGGCGAAATGCGAGCACTAGATCTCCTCTGATACTATGTTAAACAACCATCTACTCCAAAAGTTTAAGTATTTATAACTTAACAACCATCTACTCCAAGAGTATAACTTACGTATTTATATTTCAACAACTACTTATAAATAAGTCCAACGAATTTAGAAGTCAACTACTATTAGTAAAAGAATCCAAAAGAATTTAGAAGTCAAATAGGTATAGAAATTAAAAATTGGATGAAAGTAAATATGTGGGTATAATTGACTTTATAATAATAATTAAGGATAAAATAGAAAATCAAAAATTTGTCGGAGGTTCTGCCATTTATAAGCAAATACAAATATTTTGATTGGCAATGCATGTCAAATTTTCATTGCATTCGTTATCCTAAATGGATGTTGCAGGGTTTTGCCATGTAAGCATTCAAAAGAATTTAGACCGTTTTGGAGAACTGTCTATCACTTGTGCTAAAATTGAGGCATAAGGTGATAGAGAAATATCTGTCCACTTCCTACAGAGATGAAATGTAAGACCAATGGCTCAGTCTTAGACAAATTGCTAGTATCTCCGAGAAGAATGGGACTTTGGTGTTGACCTTGGATGATTGACTTTAGCATAGTTTTATTATGCTTTAAAGATTGAACAATCTTGTAGGCCATCACATTGTGTGCAAATGGCTTCTCAAGCTAAAGAGGCACACCCTATGGATAGTTTCTTATGAGAGCCCCTGTGGAGTTATACAATCAACTGTTAAGGACCGTTGTATTCCTAATGATGACCACAATCCCAACCTACATATCACCGAGGTAATGGAAGCTAATTTTTCTAGTTCTCTGTCAAATGGTTCCATCTATGAGCATGAAGACTACTTGAATGAGTTTGTACCTATAGAAAGAATTGTCACTTATTGTGGAACTTGAATAAAATGCTGTTGAGCCTACACCTATGCAAGATATTGAACAAATTGGTGACCCATCTTCCAAGTCACTCTATCTGACTGCGGAATCTGCTTTTGATTACCTAGGCATCAGGCCATGGATTAGATTTCTCCTGAGATTACCCAATTTCTTTCCCTTTATGAGTTTATTCTTAATTATTTTGATCATTGGGACATTATTGTCACTTCTTTGGCTTATGTTTCTTGTTCCTCTTAATATTTCGGATGTAGATCAAAGTAGCTTTGATACCACTTGATGTAGATCAAAGTAGATCTGTACTAATGGGTGAAGACTGGGAATGGGGATTAGGGACAGAAGAGAAGATTAAGAAGAAAAGGAGAAGAATTGACGAGAAGAAGAAATCAGGGAGAAAGTTTCCTAATATAACTCCACTACCCAATAGGAGATAAATCCTAAATTAAGAAATAAATTCCAATAAATAGGAAACAATAAAAAATATCAAAATAAATTTCAACATCATGTTCTTCAATTCAATCCTCATCCAATTCCTTTTCTATCCCCACCAGTTTGAATTTTTAGAAAGTAGATTAAGTTTTGAGGGAAAACGGGTTTGATTTGTGAGTAAAGGCTTGAACTTTGAAGCTTCTGTGGGATTTTCTGATTGTTTTAATTGATATTTTGTGGTTTAATACTGTTCAGGAGTTTTGATCTCTCATCTATGGTGGTTTTTTTTTTTTTTTTGGGGTTTGGCGGTGGTCTCTCTCTCTCTCTCGTGCTGGTGCATGCTCTTTAAGTTTGTGATGGTTGTCTTGGGTGGGGATGGTGGTGGTACCATGGAAAGGAGGAGGGGATCTCGATATATGGTAGAAGGGTAATTTTGTCATGCAGGCTACAAAAATTTTAGGGGGAATTTGGGAGTGGGAAAGGTGCTCTCCTTCTGTTTCTTCGCAAAAATATCGCATATTCATATGCTACCTTTCCCTTTAGTTGGTCTATGTTCAATATAACAAAAAGTTATTGTGATTGTCTTGATTTTGTCCTATACGGAATATGTAGATCCTGGTTAACTCATACTAGAAGTACAATACAGATTGTTATAACTTTCTGGTGGCAATTATGATTGACAATTTGACCCCACGTCTTTCTCCTTATTGCTCTCTATTCTCTTTCTTTTTTCCTCTCAGGATGAGATGGAGCGGTTTGTTAAGAAGATAGTGGATCTGATGCGAGAGGAATCACTCTTCTGTTGGCAAGGTGGTCCAATCATTATGTTGCAGGTTGTAGGAATTTTTTTAACTTAAATGTGTTTATGAAAAAGTTTATTTGTATGCAATTTGATTACGTTATGCTATAAAACCTATTTCATATCTTCCTAGAATGGGGAAATGTTTTTGATGTGATTAAATCAGTTCTTTATTTCAGTTGTGTTCCAGGGGTGACTTGTTATTATAATTTAACTTCGTTAACTTAGCTTGGGTTTCTACCTCCCTCCCTCTCTTCTCCTGCCTTCCTCTCTTTTCTTCGCTTTCTCTTGGCAGCATTCATTTCCTCCAAAAAATAATTTTTATTCATCAAGTTATGTTATCACTGCTTGAAGTCCAAGTCTTTTAATGTGGATCTGTCATTGGCACACACTATTTGGCTGTCGTTCCTTTGAAGTAATACTCTTTGTAAAAATGTAAACCATAACTGCAGTGAATATTTACCAGATTGAGAATGAATATGGAAATGTTGAAAGCTCTTTTGGTCATCATGGGAAGGACTATGTCAAATGGGCAGCTACCATGGCTCTTGGACTAGGTGCTGGTGTTCCATGGGTTATGTGCAAGCAAGTTGATGCACCAGAATTCATCGTAAGTTTTTATGTCCTTTGACATTTTAAGTTTACTGCTCTTTTGACTAAAGCGAATGTTGATCTAAAGATACCTAATTTGATGGTTTGATTATAAAAGTGAATTGTACTTTTGATATAAGGCTGCGACATTCAGAATCTTAGATTTCTTATTGTTTTCTATATTATATTCTCACAGATAGATTCCTGCAATGGATACTATTGCGATGATTTCAGGCCCAATTCCAACAAGAAACCGGCAGTTTGGACCGAAAATTGGGATGGATGGTAGGATGGTTCATTGATGATTCATGATTTGACTTCTGTAGATTTTATTGATATTCTATCTAGAGAGTTTTGAGCTGCGACACATAATTACCTAGAAGATTGGAACCAGAAAAAAGGTTCAGAAATTAAGCAATATATGAGAGACAAGCAACAGAACTTAGTAGTTGATTTGTGGTTTCTGACACCTGTCTGGAGAGAGACCCTATTAACTTGAAGCTCCTTTAGATTCAACAGAGGAATGCATCTTTAACATGCAAGGAAACTCACTGGGGAAATCTTTTAGAGGACTTTCAGAGAACCATTGAGACACATAATATTCCTCGGAGGAAGAAGTTCTCTGCTGAAATTTTTTACTTATCAGAATACATCTAGGGATTTTTTTACTCATCTAGAAAACATCATATGCAATGTTTCATACCATTTCATTTTTTCTCAGCAGTCAGCCTATTGTTTAACTGCAGTTGTTTACTGTATTTGTTTTGTCAGATCTCTGTTTGGTCTATTCTTGTATTGTTGCCCATTTTTTCTTCGTACTGATTACCGTGGGCTCTAATGTGTAGCTATTGCAGAATTTTCACTTGAGCTAACATGAACGTAGTTAGAATAGTCACTTCCATGCTTTCATTGTTGTGATTAGGAGAAGACTTATTGTCTCTGTAGAACAATATTCTAACTATAAAAAATTCATTCCTCTGAAAAGAAACCCCCAGCTTTCCCTATCCTACAGTGGGGAAATATCTCCAGTATAGTTTGGGAATCCATTTCCTAGCATGTGTTTCTCAATAAAAGCATTCCTTTTTTCCCCCATGCAAAACTATTTAATGGTTTCAGAACATGTTAAAGGGGTATAGGTGCAACTTATGAGGGATACATGGAATCTACGTGTACATCAGAAGTTTCTAATTATCATTTTTTTCTTTTTCTTTTGTCCTTTTCTCGCTGAAGGTATACGAGTTGGGGTGGAAGAGTGCCACATAGGCCTGCTGAAGATATTGCATTTGCAGTTGCTCGCTTTTTTCAACGCGGGGGAAGCTTTCAAAACTATTATATGGTATGCTATATTCCTGAAATGCCCTAAACTAGGAATGTCTGAGAATTTATATTGTGCAATTCTCCCTTGTGCTATTTGCACAGTGCAAAGTTTTCAGTTACATATTTTTGTTGGAATGAAATTGTTCAATTTCTGTCTAGATGTTTGTTCTGCAGTGCCTGTTACCAATTCTTTGGATGGTTCCCTACGAGTAAAGCAAAGGATTCATCCACAAGAGACAGATTCTTTCAGGATCAAAACCAAATTCCTTTGCTTGTATTTTTGGAACTAGTTGCTTTAAACCCCATTATTCTCATTATCAAAGTCAGAATTTATTGGGGTGAGATCAGTAATTGAGAGCAATTGGAATTTGAGAGTGAGAGATTATAGATTGGTGAGTTATAATGAAATTAGATGGCTTCTATTTATTGGCAAGGGGTTGGTTGGCAAATTACTAAGCCTACCTTTAATGTGACCCTCTAATTGTTAGTTGGGGTTAAATTGGACTTTTTGGTTTGTCTTGTAGAATTTCAAATATTCTTCCCTAATATAACCAATAACCATCTATTGCTGTTGGGGGTTCAAAGTGTTATTTTTGGACCCTTTTAACACTTGGGAACAAATTCCCCAATCGCTCAAAACTTGAATTGAATTTAGTATTTATCTTTTAAGTATTTTCTTCAAACTTTTAAGGGTTTAGTTGTCATTTTGATTATTTATTTATTTTAAGATTTGTGATCACCTTATATATACAGGATTTGTGAACTTCTTATTTATATAGGAAATACATATTTATTGTGAGATTAGATTTTGATTATTATTGATTATTGATATTGAATCCTTCTTCCTCAAATTCTCTCTCTATCCTCATCTCTTTTTTCTTTTTTTCTCAGCCCCTTCTTTTCCCCTTTTTATCTCTAATTCTTCCTTAATACGATATACATCAATTTGGTATTAGAACTAATACGATCTACATCAATTTGGTATCAGAGCCCAACTTCGATTAGTTAAAAAAAAAAAAAAAACACTGTTCACCGTGATACTGTTCATCGTCGCCACCAACATCATCACCCACAACCATCCATCCAACCCCCTCCTTGCGCAAACCAAAAACAAGAGAACTAGGGTTTACGAAACGTAGCTTTGGCAGCTTCAACGACGTGGAGAAGAAAATTTATTGTCAAAAACTGTAAAATCACCTCCAGAAGTTCTAGAAATCACAGAAATATCATCTATAAGTTTCAGAATTGTAGAAATATCCCAGCAGATCTAAAAAATTACAAAATCACCCCCATAAGTTTCAAAAAATTACAAAAACATTACCCTATAAGTTTCATAAATTGCATAATCATCCCCCAACAAATTTCAGAATTTCAGAATTTTAGAATTTCGTCACAACAAAGCTTGATTATGGTATGTATACTCCCATAGAATCTGAGACTAATATTTTTATTCATTAGAAAATTAGAGAATTTACAAAGGGTTCAAAACATATTTTTTTCTATTTAAGTTTTTCACTTCTTGTAATTATCAATTGCATTCTTGAACTCATTCTTATGTTATTCTCATCTTTCAAAGTCAATTATGAGTTCATATGATCATTATGATGCCTATTCATATACTTATCCAACATCAAGAATGTCTCAAGTTCACAGTTCTCGACAACGTCATCACTATACCTATTCCACTCCTAGAGTTTCTCGAAGTTATCATAAAGTCCATAGTAAGTCTAAATTTTATTGTGAAGATTATCTAGAATACTACTCTGGGACACTTAGGTCACATAACATTTACCAACGTCATTTTTTTCAAAGTCATCATCAAGGTCAATCTGGATCAATCTTCAATGTCATTAGTGATCATTCAAAAGCCTAAACTGCTCTAGAAAAAAAGATTGAGATCTTTGAAATTGGAGTTGCCAATATTAAACATTCACTCGGGCAATTACGTGAAGAATGTGGAGGGATGAAAAACTAATTATCTGAATTAACAAGTCAACTTTTTCACTTGAATAAAATTCTTGCAAATCAACAAATGAAAGAAAATAAGGATAAGTCTCCAGTTTCACCTAATGTTGGACACTCGCATAATGATAGCCATATTTCTGTTGCGTTGGGCCCTTATGCTTTCCATCCTTCAAAACATACTTTCAATTGTTTGAACATTGATACTCGTGATGTGATTATTTTTGATCCTATCATATTTCCTACCTCATTGGAGCCAAAAGTTGAATCATCACTAATCATTGAATTTGAGAAAAAATTCATTCAGTTGGTTTCTATGTAAGATGTTGAACATATTGAACTATCTATTTTAGAATTTGTTGACAATTATTCTATGTCTACTATTTCGAATCATGATGACATTATTGTAGATTCTTCTCCACCTGAGATTGTTGACATTGTTCTAGATTCTGCCCCACTTGAGAGCGTAAACTTTATTTCTTTGTCCACTGTCAAGTGTTCAATTGGGTCTGTATTTTTTTATTTTCAGCACCAAGATGTTATAGTTACTCCTTTGTCATTGATGTCTTGTCCCACTGAATGCCTTTTGTTCAAATTTAATAAAAATTATTTTACTATTCTTGAGTTTGGATCTAATGTTTATTTGCTTAATTTTTCATTAAATGTTAGTATTAGTCCAAATTTTTATTTGGAGGACATGTTACTTAATCGAGGTANTGATTATTTATTTATTTTAAGATTTGTGATCACCTTATATATACAGGATTTGTGAACTTCTTATTTATATAGGAAATACATATTTATTGTGAGATTAGATTTTGATTATTATTGATTATTGATATTGAATCCTTCTTCCTCAAATTCTCTCTCTNTAATTATTTATTTATTTTAAGATTTGTGATCACCTTATATATACAGGATTTGTGAACTTCTTATTTATATAGGGAATACATATTTATTGTGAGATTATATTTTGATTATTATTGATTATTGATATTGAATCCTTCTTCCTCAAATTCTCTCTCTATCCTCATCCCTTTTTTCTTTTTTTCTCAGCCCCTTCTTTTCCCCTTTTTATCTCTAATTCTTCCTTAATACGATATACATCAATTTGGTATTAGAACTAATACGATCTACATCAATTTGGTATCAGAGCCCAACTTCGATTAGTTAAAAAAAAAAAAAAAACACTGTTCACCGTGATACTGTTCATCGTCGCCACCAACATCATCACCCACAACCATCCATCCAACCCCCTCCTTGCGCAAACCAAAAACAAGAGAACTAGGGTTTACGAAACGTAGCTTTGGCAGCTTCAACGACGTGGAGAAGAAAATTTATTGTCAAAAACTGTAAAATCACCTCCAGAAGTTCTAGAAATCACAGAAATATCATCTATAAGTTTCAGAATTGTAGAAATATCCCAGCAGATCTAAAAAATTACAAAATCACCCCCATAAGTTTCAAAAAATTACAGAAACATTACCCTATAAGTTTCATAAATTGCATAATCATTCCCCAACAAATTTCAGAATTTCAGAATTTTAGAATTTCGTCACAACAAAGCTTGATTATGGTATGTATACTCCCATAGAATCTGAGACTAATATTTTTAAATTAGAGAATTTACAAAGGGTTCAAAACATATTTTTTTCTATTTAAGTTTTTCACTTCTTGTAATTATCAATTGCATTCTTGAACTCATTCTTATGTTATTCTCATCTTTCAAAGTCAATTATGAGTTCATATGATCATTATGATGCCTATTCATATACTTATCCAACATCAAGAATGTCTCAAGTTCACAGTTCTCGACAACGTCATCACTATACCTATTCCACTCCTAGAGTTTCTCGGAGTTATCATAAAGTCCATAGTAAGTCTAAATTTTATTGTGAAGATTATCTAGAATACTACTCTGGGACACTTAGGTCACATAACATTTACCAACGTCATTTTTTTCAAAGTCATCATCAAGGTCAATCTGGATCAATCTTCAATGTCATTAGTGATCATTCAAAAGCCTAAACTGCTCTAGAAAAAAAGATTGAGATCTTTGAAATTGGAGTTGCCAATATTAAACATTCACTCGGGCAATTACGTGAAGAATGTGGAGGGATGAAAAACTAATTATCTGAATTAACAAGTCAACTTTTTCACTTGAATAAAATTCTTGCAAATCAACAAATGAAAGAAAATAAGGATAAGTCTCCAGTTTCACCTAATGTTGGACACTCGCATAATGATAGCCATATTTCTGTTGCGTTGGGCCCTTATGCTTTCCATCCTTCAAAACATACTTTCAATTGTTTGAACATTGATACTCGTGATGTGATTATTTTTGATCCTATCATATTTCCTACCTCATTGGAGCCAAAAGTTGAATCATCACTAATCATTGAATTTGAGAAAAAATTCATTCAGTTGGTTTCTATGTAAGATGTTGAACATATTGAGCTATCTATTTTAGAATTTGTTGACAATTATTCTATGTCTACTATTTCGAATCATGATGACATTATTGTAGATTCTTCTCCACCTGAGATTGTTGACATTGTTCTAGATTTTGCCCCACTTGAGAGCGTAAACTTTATTTCTTTGTCCACTGTCAAGTGTTCAATTGGGTTTGTATTTTTTTATTTTCAGCACCAAGATGTTATAGTTACTCCTTTGTCATTGATGTCTTGTCCCACTGAATGCCTTTTGTTCAAATTTAATAAAAATTATTTTACTATTCTTGAGTTTGGATCTAATGTTTATTTGCTTAATTTTTCATTAAATGTTAGTATTAGTCCAAATTTTTATTTGGAGGACATGTTACTTAATTGAGGTACTCCAGAACTTCCTATTTTGTTATCAGGTGTTTTTACTGGTAGAATTGTTTCTTCTTCAGCATTAGCTCCAGTTCTTATCTTTCCACTTCCATCTTGTATATTTCGGGGCAAATAGATAATATGCTACGTGACCAGATTTATATTGCTATAGATGGAGATTCTTGCATTTATTTTGATCGATGGAAAGATATTGATGGTTCTTTCATTCTAGATGAAGTGTTCTGTCATCTTCGTTTTGCTCTCGTAGGGTACTTCTATTTTGAAGACTTTCCGGAAGAGAATTTTTCTCAACCAGGGGAGAATGATGGAGATTGTGTAGGAATTAGATAAATATTTTAGATTAATCATGAGAGTAATTTAGTATTTAGCTTTTAAGTATTTTCTTTTAACTTTTAAGGGTTTAGTTGTCATTTTGATTATTTATTTATTTTAGAGTTTGTGATCTCCTTATATATATAGGATTTGTGAACTCCTTATATATATAGGGGATACATATTTGTTGTGAGATTAGACTTTGATTATTATTGATTATTGATATTGAATCCTTCTTTCTCAAATTCTCTCTCTGTCGTCATCCCCTTCTTCTTTCCTTCTTATCTCTAATTCTTTCTTAATANGATACTTCTATTTTGAAGACTTTCCGGAAGAGAATTTTTCTCAACCAGGGGAGAATGATGGAGATTGTGTAGGAATTGGATAAATATTTTAGATTAATCATGAGAGTAATTTAGTATTTAGCTTTTAAGTATTTTCTTTTAACTTTTAAGGGTTTAGTTGTCATTTTGATTATTTATTTATTTTAGAGTTTGTGATCTCCTTATATATATAGGATTTGTGAACTCCTTATATATATAGGGGATACATATTTGTTGTGAGATTAGGCTTTGATTATTATTGATTATTGATATTGAATCCTTCTTTCTCAAATTCTCTCTCTGTCGTCATCCCCTTCTTCTTTCCTTCTTATCTCTAATTCTTTCTTAATACGATGTACATTAATTTGGTATCAGAGCTATTACGATCTATATCAGTAGACTTTTTTTTTTTTTGGGTCAAGAGGCAACGAGAAGGCTTGGCAGGTGGGTTTCCGGGCCATCCCACGAGCTAGAGGCAGCTTTGTGGCCCATACCATGAAAACACAAACGTGGGCTAGATGGGTCAAACTTTGGACCAGCTGCTGGTTGCCACTGGCCAACCAGACTCGTGTACAACCCTACTAGTTGTTAATAAACCTTGGATAACTGCCCATGGTTAGATCAAAAAAATCATTGACAAGATGGACGGATTTATATTCCACTCCAATTTTAGTGATTCTACTAGGANGGAGTCATCATAAAGTCCATAGTAAGTCTGAATTTTATTGTGAAGATTATCTAGAATACTACTCTGGGACACTTAGGTCACATAACATTTACCAACGTCATTTTTTTCAAAGTCATCATCAAGGTCAATCTGGATCAATCTTCAATGTCATTAGTGATCATTCAAAAGCCTAAACTGCTCTAGAAAAAAAGATTGAGATCTTTGAAATTGGAGTTGCCAATATTAAACATTCACTCGGGCAATTACGTGAAGAATGTGGAGGGATGAAAAACTAATTATCTGAATTAACAAGTCAACTTTTTCACTTGAATAAAATTCTTGCAAATCAACAAATGAAAGAAAATAAGGATAAGTCTCCAGTTTCACCTAATGTTGGACACTCGCATAATGATAGCCATATTTCTGTTCCGTTGGGCCCTTATGCTTTCCATCCTTCAAAACATACTTTCAATTGTTTGAACATTGATACTCGTGATGTGATTATTTTTGATCCTATCATATTTCCTACCTCATTGGAGCCAAAAGTTGAATCATCACTAATCATTGAATTTGAGAAAAAATTCATTCAGTTGGTTTCTATGTAAGATGTTGAACATATTGAACTATCTATTTTAGAATTTGTTGACAATTATTCTATGTCTACTATTTCGAATCATGATGACATTATTGTAGATTCTTCTCCACCTGAGATTGTTGACATTGTTCTAGATTTTGCCCCACTTGAGAGCGTAAACTTTATTTCTTTGTCCACTGTCAAGTGTTCAATTGGGTCTGTATTTTTTTATTTTCAGCACCAAGATGTTATAGTTACTCCTTTGTCATTGATGTCTTGTCCCACTGAATGCCTTTTGTTCAAATTTAATAAAAATTATTTTACTATTCTTGAGTTTGGATCTAATGTTTATTTGCTTAATTTTTCATTAAATGTTAGTATTAGTCCAAATTTTTATTTGGAGGACATGTTACTTAATCGAGGTACTCCAGAACTTCCTATTTTGTTATCAGGTGTTTTTACTGGTAGAATTGTTTCTTCTTCAGCATTAGCTCCAGTTCTTATCTTTCCACTTCCATCTTGTATATTTCGGGGCAAATAGATAATATGCTACGTGACCAGATTTATATTGCTATAGATGGAGATTCTTGCATTTATTTTGATCGATGGAAAGATATTGATGGTTCTTTCATTCTAGATGAAGTGTTCTGTCATCTTCGTTTTGCTCTCGTAGGGTACTTCTATTTTGAAGACTTTCCGGAAGAGAATTTTTCTCAACCAGGGGAGAATGATGGAGATTGTGTAGGAATTAGATAAATATTTTAGATTAATCATGAGAGTAATTTAGTATTTAGCTTTTAAGTATTTTCTTTTAACTTTTAAGGGTTTAGTTGTCATTTTGATTATTTATTTATTTTAGAGTTTGTGATCTCCTTATATATATAGGATTTGTGAACTCCTTATATATATAGGGGATACATATTTGTTGTGAGATTAGACTTTGATTATTATTGATTATTGATATTGAATCCTTCTTTCTCAAATTCTCTCTCTGTCGTCATCCCCTTCTTCTTTCCTTCTTATCTCTAATTCTTTCTTAATACGATGTACATTAATTTGGTATCAGAGCTATTACGATCTATATCAGTAGACTTTTTTTTTTTTTGGGTCAAGAGGCAACGAGAAGGCTTGGCAGGTGGGTTTCCGGGCCATCCCACGAGCTAGAGGCAGCTTTGTGGCCCATACCATGAAAACACAAACGTGGGCTAGATGGGTCAAACTTTGGACCAGCTGCTGGTTGCCACTGGCCAACCAGACTCGTGTACAACCCTACTAGTTGTTAATAAACCTTGGATAACTGCCCATGGTTAGATCAAAAAAATCATTGACAAGATGGACGGATTTATATTCCACTCCAATTTTAGTGATTCTACTAGGAAATATATTTTTATTCTTGAAGTTTTGCTAATAAGAATGTCCAATTTGTGACTGTGCTTTTTGTGTGATGCAGAACATTATATATTTCGTTACTGTAAAGAGAACTTGTATCCCATATCAGAAAATTAAGTACACTTAAGGTTGATTTATATAGTTGAGGGGTTGCTCCACCCATTTCCAATTAGTTTTGGGCAAGGACTGAAATATTGTGTTGAAATGTCCCAAACGTATGAAACATTTCAGATATTCAACATAGCCAAGAAACTAAATTTTGTTTCGAATCGTTTCCGTTTCCATGAAAATAAAAATAAATCATGAATTAAATATCAAAATTTTTATACTTGGAGATGTTTCGGTAAGTTTTGAGGTGTGTTCGCATATTTCGACAGGCGTTTCGGAATGTTTCGACCAATATTTTGAAAATAAATTTTGAAAATTTTATTTATTTTCATTTTATTTCCGATATATTTTTGAAACGTTTTCATTTCTAAGCTCATCGAAACTATGCATTGAAACGAAATTTTGATCCTTAAATACACTAACACGAAACAGAGGTAGAAATAAAACATTCCAGAGTTTTGAATAAAATATCAATGTTTTAGACCGTTTAGTGAGATGATTCGACATGTCTCAAATTATGGTGCAGATTCAAGCCAAAAAGAGGAGAGATTCTTCCTCAGTTGTCTTCTTCTAGAGAAACCAATAAATTTGATTAAGAATTATCCAAATTATTTTGATAAAAAATTATCTAAATTATTTTTTCATCCATATTTAAGTATCATGTGACAAGTTTATGATAAAAAATCGTTAGTAATCTGGACGTTGCCTACTTGAGGGACCATATAGAAACATATTCAATACTTCAGGGGGTAAAGTGATGCAATTAAAATATTGGGGACTAAAATGAGACAAACACCATACTTTGAGGACCTCCGGTACAATTAACCCTTTTATTTATGCTTCCACGTGTATCCACATGTTTTTATATATTTTCTCAGTTTCATTGTGTTTTCGAAATGTTTTCGAGCCGACCGAAATGGTACACTGAAAAGATATTTCGATCGTTGGTTTTGGGTTGGATGCTCTAATAGTCACAATTGAAATGTTCAATTTCTATCAAGACCTAAACCAAGTTCTTCATATTTCAAGTGCTATACTAGTTGTTACCAATCTTGTGTAGTAGATTGAATTTGGAAGTAGTAGTTGTGTGCATAGTTATCAAATCGTGTATCGGAAGGCGTATCGTAAGATACAAATATTGTATCGTATCGTGTATCGTATCGTGTATCGTAAGATACGATGCAATTTTAAATAAATAATAAAAAAATATATATACCTTTGAAAAAAAGTCATACACTCATAAAAAATATAGCATTTCATTAATACTCCACCAACTATTCAAGTTATCAACATAATCCACTACTATTATAATGCAAAGTTCACAACCATAGTTCACTAATTCAAACTTTAAACACCAAAGAGACTTCTAATCCAAATTTCTAACATCCATTTTGAACTCAATCTTCAATTTCAATTGAAAATGCATCATCATCATCATCATTGTGATCGGATGCCAACAAGTCTTCACTTGTCGTTTTTTTTAAAAAAAAATCAGAGCACAAAACGACGTCGTTTTAAAAAAAAAAAAAAAAATTGCACGTATCGTGCGTATCGTACCGATACGTATCGTATCGTAAAAACGTATCGTGTATCGGACGATACAACGCAAAAACGATACATAACTACGATCCGTATCGTTTTAGGGCTGTATCGTAACGTATCGTACGATACGTATCGCGTATCGTACGATACTAACAACAATGGTTGTGTGTGTGTTTGTGTTTCCTCCCTCTCCTCTGTTATTTTCTATCAGGCTTTGATACATTTGCTCATGGGCTGTTGATAACAGTGATGAAAACTATAATCAGGGTTAGCAAACTACAGGCTGTACATAGTTTTGTTTGTACATCATTCAATTCGGACGCATACGAGGCCAGTTGCTGAGTACTATTAACACTTACCTTCCCCAACCCTTCTCTCTCTCTCTCAAATTGATCAAACTCGCTTTATAATTATTCGATGATGCTTTCCAGATCCTTCAATAACCAGAGTTTGTTCCATTTTGACATTCCGAGTTTCAACTAGTTAGCTTTGGTGCTATAGTAAGATTGCTTCATTATGACCTTAGCGTCAAAAAAGTTCAAATCGTGAGAACACCCTCACCGCATGAGGGGGTAAGGCTTTGTATATCTGACCTTCTTAGACGCCGCAATGATGGGAGCCTTGTACATTGGGACGTCCTTTAGGTAATGTTGGTTTGCACTTATTACATTTCTGTCTAGCCTTCAAGAGCACATAGCTGCTCTTAGATTTTTTGGCTTCTGAAAATCGTTGGAATAATATCTGAATGGCATCTTGCAATTTTGTTTCCAATTTTACGGTGCGAATATGCAGAGTTCAGTTGCCAACTGCAGCTCTTGAGTACTTATCTATTATTGTGTAGTAGTATTCCTCTGAGAAGCAAGTTGGTGAGAGGTGGCCTCCTTTTTGTCATGAGCCGAATTCGTTAAATCTTGAAGTTCATTGAAATGATTTTGAGATATTCGTCTCAACTAACAATACTTTCTCTATCAAAGATTGCACAGCTTTATCTGCTGCCTCAAAGTTCTGTTTCTTGAATTTTTCTGCTTCAGCTCTCTGCTCTTCACAACTTTTGGCTTATCTTCAAAAGTTCAGCTGTCTGCTCTTTGTTACTTTTAACCTGATCTTCGAGGGTTCTCATTTTCTAATACAAAGATTTTACCTCAGAAGCTCTCTGGGTTTGTTGATCTGCAAGTGTGTATTGTGTGTGTAGGTGCCAGAGAAAGAGAGAGTGTGTGAGGAAGAGGAGGTGGTATGGTTGAAGGTATAACTTTATTGNAATGCTATACTAGTTGTTACCAATCTTGTGTAGTAGATTGAATTTGGAAGTAGTAGTTGTGTGCATAGTTATCAAATCGTGTATCGGAAGGCGTATCGTAAGATACAAATATTGTNAGTGCTATACTAGTTGTTACCAATCTTGTGTAGTAGATTGAATTTGGAAGTAGTAGTTGTGTGTGTGTTTGTGTTTCCTCCCTCTCCTCTGTTATTTTCTATCAGGCTTTGATACATTTGCTCATGGGCTGTTGATAACAGTGATGAAAACTATAATCAGGGTTAGCAAACTACAGGCTGTACATAGTTTTGTTTGTACATCATTCAATTCGGACGCATACGAGGCCAGTTGCTGAGTACTATTAACACTTACCTTCCCCAACCCTTCTCTCTCTCTCTCAAATTGATCAAACTCGCTTTATAATTATTCGATGATGCTTTCCAGATCCTTCAATAACCAGAGTTTGTTCCATTTTGACATTCCGAGTTTCAACTAGTTAGCTTTGGTGCTATAGTAAGATTGCTTCATTATGACCTTAGCATCAAAAAAGTTCAAATCGTGAGAACACCCTCACCGCATGAGGGGGTAAGGCTTTGTATATCTGACCTTCTTAGTCGCCGCAATGATGGGAGCCTTGTACATTGGGACGTCCTTTAGGTAATGTTGGTTTGCACTTATTACATTTCTGTCTAGCCTTCAAGAGCACATAGCTGCTCTTAGATTTTTTGGCTTCTGAAAATCGTTGGAATAATATCTGAATGGCATCTTGCAATTTTGTTTCCAATTTTACGGTGCGAATATGCAGAGTTCAGTTGCCAACTGCAGCTCTTGAGTACTTATCTATTATTGTGTAGTAGTATTCCTCTGAGAAGCAAGTTGGTGAGAGGTGGCCTCCTTTTTGTCATGAGCCGAATTCGTTAAATCTTGAAGTTCATTGAAATGATTTTGAGATATTCGTCTCAACTAACAATACTTTCTCTATCAAAGATTGCACAGCTTTATCTGCTGCCTCAAAGTTCTGTTTCTTGAATTTTTCTGCTTCAGCTCTCTGCTCTTCACAACTTTTGGCTTATCTTCAAAAGTTCAGCTGTCTGCTCTTTGTTACTTTTAACCTGATCTTCGAGGGTTCTCATTTTCTAATACAAAGATTTTACCTCAGAAGCTCTCTGGGTTTGTTGATCTGCAAGTGTGTATTGTGTGTGTAGGTGCCAGAGAAAGAGAGAGTGTGTGAGGAAGAGGAGGTGGTATGGTTGAAGGTATAACTTTATTGTACTAAGGAATAGGTATTTACTTGGACCAAATAATAAGTCGGGGGTACTTAGATACTGGACAGTTGTATCATTTTCACACATTCCATTAATTTGGATAAAAAATCTAGTGGTTTTTGGAAACAAACCACAAGGAGAAGATGATCCATAATTTGCCCCTATTAATTTGTCAATAATTGTGGGATTATCAATCAGGCAATCACTCTCATTTTTCAGATATTCTAATCCTTCCTCTCAAGGTAGTGCATATGTGTTTCACATGCCCAACTGGCTTAATATATTAAGAAAACCCTTGCTTGACACCCCTTTAGTCAGCCTATCAACTTGAGTGCAAATAAACCCACTGGTTAGGTTCCCTCTATTCAAATGTCTTTCTACTTTAATAGGCTTGGTCAAAATAGTGATTTGCAGCATGGTTCAAGGTATCGGCCGAGACAATAATGATACCCGTATCGAAAAAATCCCGAATCGAACCTAAATTGGTACAACTCGGGTGAGACAGCGATTCGTCACCGATTCGAACTAATTCATTCCAACAGAATCAACTGCGGGCAAACAAGCTTTCAAAACACAGACCAACAGAGGAAAAAATGCCAAAAAAAGGCACGAGAGATGTGATAGAAGATTAACCCTAAATCAACCCTTTTTCCCTTTTTCTCCATGATATAAAAAGATGAAGAATTAGAACTTACACACATGCCTGTACAATATCCAGACCAAAAGCCCTTGTAGTTGTTATTCTTTCACTCCCTCTTCCTCTTCCTCTTCCTCTTCATCTTCGATACAAAAGCCCTAGGAGACGGAGTAGTAGTAGTGGCAGGCGCTGCTACCGAACGATGTAGCAACCCCCTTGAAACCAGATCCAGACACTTTCCCCCTCTCTCTCACGGTCACTGGTGTTGCTCGTCGTCCCCCATTGTCTCTGTGCTCTCTCTCTCTCTCTCGATCGGTGATGTCTGAGAGTTGAAGAGAGAGCCTTTGGGTCAAAATACATGAGGCTTAGGGCTTTTTTAGGAATGAGATTATAAAATTTATTCCCCCCCTTTCTTTTTGTTTTTTCGGTTTGGGTCTAATTTTTTTAATTATATAATTTTTAGTATTTATCATATAATCTAATTAGAACTTAACTTGTTAAGTTTATTTTTGTATATGTATTGATGATTTAATAATTAAATATACATAATGGAGAAAATACATATAATTTCTAATTAGATACATAATAAATAATTAAATGAAGAATTTTTTTATAAATAAATTTTCATTTTTAAAGCTATTAAGTTAACCATATATATACACTTATATTTTTTTATAATTTTTAAAAATTACAAATTAAATTATATTAACCTTGAATATAGATGATAATAAATATTTTTTGGTAGCATCCTTATTATTCTTTTTTGCAATGATTAATGTGTTAAATAATGTCTTTTAGGGATATCATACATTGATGATGATGTTTATATTTATTACCAATTTTTTCTAATTTTTTTGAGCCTTCTATATAGTGTTTTGGGTGTATCAGCCGATATTGCACCGTGACGGCGCGACCGATCCGTCTTAGTGGCCCTCAAGTCAAGGGCCGATACCGCGACCTTGAACCATGATTTGCAGACATTTGCCCACATGAGTCAACACCAAGTTCCATCACCATATTTTGTAACTTCAAAAGCTCACACATCAATGCACCTTATTTCTATACTCACATGTAGCATTGCACTGTGCAACATTTGATTATTCCACGCTATGCCAACTCACTACGTTGCCTCCAACAAACATTCAATACCCAAACTGGTTCGCCTAGTATGCATCTGTATAGATTTCCAACCTCAAACAATATGTCTAGAAGATAATTGTCACACCCTAACTGATTTGGGTGCAAATGGCCGGTCTTGGTGGCACCTTGCACCAAGACATGCCATAACTTGGAATCAAGGTGATGCGGCTAAGTGGTTCGACAGATTGGGGCGAACCAAGACAGCATGAGACCACCCGGTTGANACCTCAAACAATATGTCTAGATGATAATTGTCACACCCTAACTGATTTGGGTGCAAATGGCCGGTCTTGGTGGCACCTTGCACCAAGGCATGCCATAACTTGGAATCAAGGTGATGCGGCTAAGTGGTTCGACAGATTGGGGCGAACCAAGACAGCATGAGACCACCTGGTTGAGCATAGCAGCACGTGGTGGACTCAATTGAAGTAATGTGGGTGCATAACTTTGGATTGCATGGCATGGGTTGAACCCAGCATGCACATTGGTTCGTGAAGCAAGATTGACTGCTGAATGTGGGCATATGACTGACNCTGGTTGAGCATAGCAGCACGTGGTGGACTCAATTGAAGTAATGTGGGTGCATAACTTTGGATTGCATGGCATGGGTTGAACCCAACATGCACATTGGTTCGTGAAGCAAGATTGACTGCTGAATGTGGGCATATGACTGACACATGGTTGCTCAATGCATGTGACCAGGAAGATTTGGGCAGTTGCAGATGCTGAGACACAGTCAAGGCAGTTACTGAGGCAGTTCTGTCCCTAGTCTGAATCCAGTCCAGATGCATGCTGATGAAGGGCAATTCCACATCAGTTACTGAAAGGAGTGGAACTGCCTGCCAGGTATCGCACAGAGACCAAGCCTGCTAGCCAAGTATGCTATGGAATAGCAAAAATGTGTGTAACTACTCCTTGGCAAATGGGGGTGTCATCTGCCTTACTCCTGTATAAATAGGGGTGCTTGAGCATTTTGATAGGAGGAGAGTGTTCTGGCTTTGAGAGTTCCTTGTAAATTGTTGAGTTCAATATATAAGATTTGGAAGTTTTGTCCTAGTAAATTCGTGTGTGCCTTCTGTGTGAGTTTCTGTCCCTTATTCTTGAGTTTGTGTGTGGCTGGTTGCAATAGTAACGCCTTCACAGGTAGCCTCAAAAGAAAAACGAAAATTACCCCGTGACATTTTGGTATCGGAACGTGGTTTTGGCAAAAGATCAACTATGGCTGGCGGAGCGAATGTTGATCTGAGGGAAAGGGTGGCACGTTTGGAGGAGTTGGTTGGTCTTCCACAGTCCGGTGATGCTATGACTCTCTCTGTCCAACTTTAGTTACTGTATCAGCGGTTTGAAGAGATGCATGTTACACATGAACAANAGATGCAACCCATAATTTTGTTTCTGACCGGGAAGTACAACGGCTTGTTCTGACTTTGGTGAAAGACTCTAGCCAGATTAAGGCTGTTAATTCAGAGGCAAAATTAGTAGGCGGCGTCGCAAGAGAAGTCCCTTTAGAAGTTGGTGATTGACAAGGATCATGTGATTTTATGGCAGTCCCTCTCGATGATTTCTAGGTAATTCTTGGACTGCAATTCCTTACAAAGGTCAAGGTGTCTGTTATGCCGCATTTACATGGGATGTTCGTGATGGACATGCCCAATCCCTGCTTTGTTCCCCTCGCTAAGGCCAAGTCTTCGGAAAAAATGCTGTCTGCCTTGCAAGTAAAAGATGGCTTGCAGAGGGAGGAAACAACATACTTGACTGTTCTATTTAAGGAAGAGGAGTCCAAAGCATTGCAAGTCCCTAAACCAGTGCAACAGTTGCTGGTTGAGTTCAAGGACGTGGCACCTAAAGAATTGCCAGTAAGGTTACCGCCAAGATGGGAGATTGACCATGCCATCGAGTTAATTCCAAGGGCAAAAATCTCTGCCCAGGCTCCTTATCAAATGTCTCCATCAGAGTTGGCNTATGACTCTCTCTATCCAACTTTAGTTACTGTATCAGCGGTTTGAAGAGATGCATGTTACACATGAACAACTTCAAAAGATTGAATCTGATCACTTCAGTCGAGTGAAAAACGAAGTCGTTGACTTACTGGCTACGGTCTCTACATGATATGGGGGAAAAATTGAGTTCCCTCGAGACAGACGTTTCAGTGCTCAAGAAGGCACTGCTGAATGCTTCTTTGGCTTCTGGCAGTGAAAGCACTCAGAAAGCTAAAGTGCCTGACCCTAAGCCTTTCACAGGCAGTCGTAATGCTAAAGAACTCGAGAACTTTCTGTGGGATATGGGGCACTACTTTAAAACAGTCCGCACTCCAGATACTGAGAAGGTAGATCTCACTAGTATGTACCTGTCTGGTGATGCTAAATTATGGTGGCGAACACGTTCTGAGGACAAATCTCGTCCTCTAATTACTACTTGGGAGTCTTTGTCCGCTGAAATGAAAGAGCAATTCTTTCCCAGCAACACGGCTTAGCAAGCTCGTGATGCATTGAGGAAACTTCTACATACAAGCACTATGAGGGAGTATGTGAAGCAATTCTTGTCTCTGATGCTTGACATCAAAAATATGTCAGAGGAAAACAAGCTGTTCAACTTTATGTCTGGCCTCCAAACTTGGGCACAGGCAGAACTTCGTCGGCAAGGGGTGAAGGACTTACCTGCTGCTATGTCCGCAGCAGATGCGCTGGTTGATTACAAAACGCAGGCTAATCCTCTAGAGAAGGAGTCGAAAGGGAAAGCCAAGTTTGCTAAGAAGGATAAGCAGAAGAAAAAGGCTGAGAAGTTTGGCAATTCAGAAAAATCGACTGACAAAGCCTCTTCATCAAAAGGAGGTGCTAACTTAGGCTATTTTATCTGTAATGGTCCTCATCGTGCCAGAAATTACCCCAAGAAGAAAACGCTCAGTGCCCTCATGGCTGAGGAAACTGACTGTTCTGACGAACCAACACGAGTCAACCCATTACAACTCCTTAATGCAATTCGAAAAAAGGAGACGGTGGCAAAGAGGGGGTTGATGTTTGTGCAGATTCGCCTGAACAATGTGGTTGTCCAGGCAATGGTTGATACAGGTGCAACCCATAATTTTGTTTCTGACGGGAAAGTACAGCGGCTTGGTCTGGCTTTGGTGAAAGACTCTAGCCAGATTAAGGCTGTTAATTCAAAGGCAAAACCAGTAGGCGACGTCGCAAGAGAAGTCCTTTTAAAAGTTGGTGATTGACAAGGACCATGTAATTTTATGGCAGTCCCTCTCGATGATTTTCAGGTAATTCTTGGATTGCAATTCCTTACAAAGGTAAAAGTGTATGTTATGCTGCATTTACATGGGATGTTCATGATGGACATGCCCAATCTCTGTTTTGTTCCCCTCACTAAGGCCAAGTCTTCGGAAAAAATGTTGTCTGCCTTGCAAGTAAAAGATGGCTTGCAGAGGGGGGAAGCAACATACTTGACTGTTCTATTTAAGGAAGAGGAGTCCAAAGCATTGCAAGTCCCTAAACCAGTGCAACAGTTGCTGGTTGAGTTCAAGGACGTGGCACCTAAAGAATTGCCAGTAAGGTTACCGCCAAGTTGGGAGATTGACCATGCCATCGAGTTAATTCCAAGGGCAAAAATCTCTGCCCAGGCTCCTTATCAAATGTCTCCATCAGAGTTGGTAGAGCTAAGGAGACAGCTTGGGAGTTTATTAGACATTGAGTTCATTCAACCTTCCAAGGCACCCTATGGAGCCCTTGTTCTGTTTCAGAAAAAGAAGGACGGATCCTTACGGCTTTGTGTAGACTACAGAGCCCNAACTTCAAAAGATTGAATCTGATCACTTCAGTCGAGTGAAAAACGAAGTCGTTGACTTACTGGCTACGGTCTCTACATGGACCAATGATATGGGGGAAAAATTGAGTTCCCTCGAGACAGACGTTTCAGTGCTTAAGAAGGCACTGCTGAATGCTTCTTTGGCTTCTGGCAGTGAAAGCACTCAGAAAGCNAAGGCACCCTATGGAGCCCTTGTTCTGTTTCAGAAAAAGAAGGACGGATCCTTACGGCTTTGTGTAGACTACAGAGCCCTCAAGAAAGTCACTGTCAAGAACAACTATCCAGTGCCGCTTGTTGATGAATTATTTGATAGATTGGGAAAGGCGATTTTCTTCACCAAGATGGNTATGTGGGATATGGGGCACTACTTTAAAACAGTCCGCACTCCAGATACTGAGAAGGTAGATCTCACTAGTATGTACCTGTCNACAAAGCCACTGTCAAGAACAACTATCCAGTGTTGCTTGTTGATGAATTATTTAATAGATTGAGAAAGACGGTTTTCTTCACCAAGATGNTTAACAAAGCCACTGTCAAGAACAACTATCTAGTGCTGCTTGTTGATGAATTATTTAATAGATTGAGAAAGACGGTTTTCTTCACCAAGATGGACTTGCGGCTGGAATATCATCAAGTCAGAATTGTAGAGGGAGATAAGGCGAAGACTGCTTGTGTGACAAGGTACGGGTCATATGAGTTTTTAGTCATGCCTTTCGGCTTAACCAACGCCCCTGCTANTTGCTGCCCCAAAAGTATGTACGGCGGAAGTTACTGTTCAGTTGTTTCTCAAGCATATTGTGAAGCTTTGGGGTCTTCCGCTGGATATAGTCAGCGACAGGGACACTCGGTTTACTGGCCGGTTCTGGACGGCTTTATTTGAATTATTGGGCACACAGCTCAACCTTTTCACCAACAATCATCCGCAGACAGATGGGCAGACNATATTATGTAACTTGATGACCAACATATTTCGGGAATACTTAGACCGTTTCATGGTGATTTATTTGGACGACATAGTTGTTTACAACTAGACTCTTGAGGAGCATGTTGAGCATCTTAGGTTGGCCTTGACAAAGTTAAGGAAAGCCCAGTTGTATCTGAAACCAGAAAAATGTGAGTTTGCCCAGAAAGAAATTTCATTCTTAGGGCATATTATTTCTGCGGGCGTGGTGAAGATGGACCCGAAAAAAGTTGAGGTCATTGCAAATTGGCCTGTCCCTACTAAGGTTACTGAATTGCGTTCTTTCCTTAGTTTGGCAAACTATTATCGAAAATTCGTGAAGAATTATTCGAAGAAAGTCGCAGTGCTGACTGATCTTCTAAGGAAGGATAGGACATGGAACTGGTCCTACGAATGCCAGGAGGCATTCGATCGATTGAAGGCGGTGGTGACGTCTAGCCCAATTTTACGCTTACCTGATTTTGATTTGCCCTTTGAAGTCCATACAGACGCATCAGACTTTGCTCTTGGAGGGGTGTTGGTGCAGAATGGGCATCCAGTGGCATTTGAAAGTAGGAAGCTGAATGATACCGAGAGGCGGTATTCAGTACATGAGAAGGAGATGACAGCAGTCATTCACTGCATCAATGCATGGAGGCACTACTTGTTGGGGAAGCATTTCCTTGTACTGACAGATAATGTGGCTACTAGCTGTTTCAATTCCATGAAGAAGCTGACACCAAAACAAGCAAGATGGCAGGACTTTCTTGCCCAGTTTTATTTCATGTTGCAGTACAAGCCTGGCAGTGCAAATCAGGTTGCTGATGCTCTTAGTCGAATCCCAGTTGCTGATGGGACAGTTGCTGCACTTAGCCAGATTACGGAGACATACTGCAGAGAATTTAGGATCAGATAAAAGATGATCTAGTGACCAGCTTATTATTAAAGCAGGTTCACGAAGGGGTGACTTGGCGGTTTTGGGTAGAGGATGGAGTTCTCTACGCCAAAGGAAGGAGACCTTATGTTCTGAAGTCAGGCGGACTTCAATAGATGTTGCTGAAAGAAANATGGAGACATACTGCAGAGAATTTAGGATCAGATAAAAGATGATCTAGTGACTAGCTTATTATTAAAGCAGGTTCACGAAGGGGTGACTTGGCGGTTTTGGGTAGAGGATGGAGTTCTCTACGCCAAAGGAAGGAGACCTTATGTTCTGAAGTCAGGCGGACTTCAATAGATGTTGCTAAAAGAAATTCATGATGCTCTGTGGTTAGAACATCCAGGCAGCAACGGAGTCTTGCCTTCCTAGCAGAAAGCTATTATTGGCCCCGCATGGAAGCAGATGTGGAGTTGTATGTGCGCACTTGTTTGGTGTGCCAGCAAGACAAGACAGAAAGGAAGAAGGTGGCGGGTACGTTGGAACCCCTCCCTATTCCAAGCAGACCTTGAGAGAGTGTTTCCATGGACTTCATTAATGGCTTGCCTCAGGTGAACGATTTTACTTCGATATTTGTGGTTGTAGACAGATTTTTGAAGTATGCCACTTTCATTGCTGCCCCAAAAGTATGTACGGCGGAAGTTACTGTTCAGTTGTTTCTCAAGCATATTGTGAAGCTTTGGGGTCTTCCGCTGGATATAGTCAGCGACAGGGACACTCGGTTTACTGGCCGGTTCTGGACGACTTTATTTGAATTGTTGGGCACACAGCTCAACCTTTTCACCAACAATCATCCGCAGACAGATGGGCAGACCGAGCGGGTTAATGTAATGCTGGAGGAATATCTCAGACACTATGTCACAGCGAACCAGGACAATTGGGTGAATTTACTTGATGTAGCCCAATTCAATTATAACCTCCAACAGAGCTCTTCCACTGGAATGAGCCTATTTGAGTTGACAACTGGCCAACAGCCTCTTACCCCGTCATGAAGTTGTTAAGCAGAAGTCTCAAGGGAGATGTCCTGCAACATACCGCTTTGCTCGAGCCAATCAGGAGCAGACCGACGAGGCAAAAGACTGTTTAACTAAGGCAGTGAAGAGGATGAAAAAGTGGGCAGACAAGAAGAGGAGGGCNAGACTCTTGAGGAGCATATTGAGCATCTTAGGCTGGCTTTGACAAAGTTGGGGGAAGTCTAGTTGTATCTGAAACCAGAAAAATGTGAGTTTGTCCAGAAGGAAATTTCATTCCTTGGGCATATTATTTCTGTGGGCGTGGTGAAGATAGACCCGAAGAAAGTTGAGGTCATTGCAGATTGGCCTGTCCCTACTAAAATTACTGAACTGCGTTCTTTCCTTGGTTTGTCAAACTATTATCGAAAATTCGTGAAGAATTATTCAAAGAAGGTCGCAGTGCTGACTGATCTTCTAAGGAAGGATAGGACATGGAACTGGTCCTACGAATGCCAGGAGGCATTCGATCGATTGAAGGCGGTGGTGACGTCTAGCCCAATTTTACGGTTACCTGACTTTGATTTGCCTTTTGAGGTCCATACAGACGCATCAGACTTTGCTCTTGGGGGGGTGCTGGTGCAGAATGGGCATCCGGTGGCATTTGAAAGTAGGAAGTTAAATGATACCGAGAGGCGGTATTCAGTACATGAGAAGGAGATGACGACAGTCATTCACTGCATCAATGCATGGAGGCATTACTTGTTGGGGAAGCATTTCCTTGTACTGACAGATAAAATGGCTACCAGCTGCTTCAATTCCATGAAGAAGTTGACACCAAAACAAGCAAGATGGCAGGACTTTCTTGCCCAGTTTCATTTCATGTTGCAGTACAAGCCTGGCAGTGCAAATCAGGTTGCTGATGCTCTTAGTCGAATCCCAGTTGCTGATGGGACAGTTGCTGCACTTAGCCAGATTATGGAGACATACTGCAGAGAATTTAGGATCAGATAAAAGATGATCTAGTGACTAGCTTATTATTAAAGCAGGTTCACGAAGGGGTGACTTGGCGGTTTTGGGTAGAGGATGGAGTTCTCTACGCCAAAGGAAGGAGACCTTATGTTCTGAAGTCAGGCGGACTTCAATAGATGTTGCTGAAAGAAATTCATGATGCTCTGTGGTTAGAACATCCAGGCAGCAACGGACTCTNTGGGCGTGGTGAAGATAGACCCGAAGAAAGTTGAGGTCATTGCAGATTGGCCTGTCCCTACTAAAATTACTGAACTGCGTTCTTTCCTTGGTTTGTCAAACTATTATCAAAAATTTGTGAAGAATTATTCAAAGAAGGTCGCAGTGCTGACTGATCTTCTAAGGAAGGATAGGACATGGAACTGGTCCTACGAATGCCAGGAGGCATTCGATCGATTGAAGGCGGTGGTGACGTCTAGCCCAATTTTACGGTTACCTGACTTTGATTTGCCTTTTGAGGTCCATACAGACGCATCAGACTTTGCTCTTGGGGGGGTGCTGGTGCAGAATGGGCATCCGGTGGCATTTGAAAGTAGGAAGTTAAATGATACCGAGAGGCGGTATTCAGTACATGAGAAGGAGATGACAGCAGTCATTCACTGCATCAATGCATGGAGGCACTACTTGTTGGGGAAGCATTTCCTTGTACTGACAGATAATGTGGCTACTAGCTGTTTCAATTCCATGAAGAAGCTGACACCAAAACAAGCAAGATGGCAGGACTTTCTTGCCCAGTTTCATTTCACGTTGCAGTACAAGCCTGGCAGTGCAAATCAGGTTGCTGATGCTCTTAGTCGAATCCCAGTTGCTGATGGGACAGTTGCTGCACTTAGCCAGATTGCAGGAGACATACTGCAGAGAATTCAGGATCAGACTAAAGATGATCCAGTGACCAGCTTATTGCTGAAGCAGGTTCACGAAGGGGTGACTCGGCGATTTTGGGTAGAGGATGGTGTTCTCTACGCCAAAGGTAGGAGACCCTATGTTCCGAAGTCAGGCGGACTTCGACAGATGTTGCTGAAAGAAGCTCATGATGCTCTATGGACAGGACATCCAGGGCAGCAACGGACTCTTGCCTTGCTAGCAGAAAGTTATTATTGGCCCCGCATGGAAGCAGATGTGGAGCTGTATGTGCGCACTTGTTTGGTGTGCCAGCAGGACAAGATTGAAAGGAAGAAGGTGGCGGGTACATTGGAACCTCTCCCTATTCCAAGCTGACCTTGGGAGAGTGTCTCCCAAGCTGACCTTGGGAGACCCTATGTTCCGAAGTCAGGCGGACTTCGATAGATGTTGCTGAAAAAAGCTCATGATGCTCTATGGACAGGACATCCAGGGCAGCAACGGACTCTTGCCTTGCTAGCAGAAAGCTATTATTGGCCCCATATGGAAGCAGATGTGGAGTTGTATGTGCGCACTTGTTTGGTGTGCCAGCAAGACAAGACAGAAAGGAAGAAGGTGGCGGGTACGTTGGAACCCCTCCCTATTCCAAGCAGACCTTGAGAGAGTGTTTCCATGGACTTCATTAATGGCTTGCCTCAGGTGAACGATTTTACTTCGATATTTGTGGTTGTAGACAGATTTTTGAAGTATGCCACTTTCATTGCTGCCCCAAAAGTATGTACGGCGGAAGTTACTGTTCAGTTGTTTCTCAAGCATATTGTGAAGCTTTGGGGTCTTCCGCTGGATATAGTCAGCGACAGGGACACTCGGTTTACTGGCCGGTTCTGGACGGCTTTATTTGAATTATTGGGCACACAGCTCAACCTTTTCACCAACAATCATCCGCAGACAGATGGGCAGACCGAGCGGGTTAATGTAATGCTGGAGGAATATCTCAGACACTATGTCACAGCGAACCAGGACAATTGGGTGAATTTACTTGATGTAGCCCAATTCAATTATAACCTCCAACAGAGCTCTTCCACTGGAATGAGCCTATTTGAGTTGACAACTGGCCAACAGCCTCTTACCCCGTCATGAAGTTGTTAAGCAGAAGTCTCAAGGGAGATGTCCTGCAACATACCGCTTTGCTCGAGCCAATCAGGAGCAGACCGACGAGGCAAAAGACTGTTTAACTAAGGCAGTGAAGAGGATGAAAAAGTGGGCAGACAAGAAGAGGAGGGCAGTAGAGTTCGAAGTGGGTGACAAAGTGATGCTGAAATTGACCCCACCAATCTGGAACAAGATCTCTCGAAAGTCTGCACACAAGGGACTAATCCAGTGCTATGACGATCCTTTCCTTATAACAAGGAGGATTGGCAGGTTGGCCTATAGGCTGGATCTTCCCAGTTGTCACAAGCTTCATCCAGTTTTCCATGTTACCTTCTTGAAGCCTTATATTGAGGACCCGAAAGACCCTAACAGATACGTTCGGCGTCGGGTTCCTCCAACAATCAGGAAGCAATTCACAGAAATAGCTGAAGCTATCCTTGACCACANTAAAAGAAATTCATGATGCTCTGTGGTTAGAACATCCAGGCAGCAACGGAGTCTTGCCTTCCTAGCAGAAAGCTATTATTGGCCCCGCATGGAAGCAGATGTGGAGTTGTATGTGCGCACTTGTTTGGTGTGCCAGCAAGACAAGACAGAAAGGAAGAAGGTGGCGGGTACGTTGGAACCCCTCCCTATNTGAAAGAAATTCATGATGCTCTGTGGTTAGAACATCCAGGCAGCAACGGACTCTTGCCTTGCTAGCAGAAAGCTATTATTGGCCCCTCATGGAAGCAGATGTGGAGTTGTATGTGCGCACTTGTTTGGTGTGCCAGCAAGACANGGGGGGTGCTGGTGCAGAATGGGCATCCGGTGGCATTTGAAAGTAGGAAGTTAAATGATACCGAGNAAGAAGCCACTTGGGAGAAAGAGAGGACATTGTGGCAGTTCGAGGATCTCATCAAGCAATACCATGCCTCCATTCCAACGAGGTCGTTGGATACTTCAGGTAGGGGTGGCTTGTCACACCCTAAATGACTTGGGTGCAAATGGCCGGTCTTGGTGGCACCTTGCACCAAGGCATGCCATAAGTTGGAATCAAGGTGACGCGGCTAAGTGGTTCGACANGACTTTATTTGAATTGTTGGGCACACAGCTCAACCTTTTCACCAACAATCATCCGCAGACAGATGGGCAGACCGAGCGGGTTAATGTAATGCTGGAGGAATATCTCAGACACTATGTCACAGCGAACCAGGACAATTGGGTGAATTTACTTGATGTAGCCCAATTCAATTATAACCTCCAACAGAGCTCTTCCACTGGAATGAGCCTATTTGAGTTGACAACTGGCCAACAGCCTCTTACCCCGTCATGAAGTTGTTAAGCAGAAGTCTCAAGGGAGATGTCCTGCAACATACCGCTTTGCTCGAGCCAATCAGGAGCAGACCGACGAGGCAAAAGACTGTTTAACTAAGGCAGTGAAGAGGATGAAAAAGTGGGCAGACAAGAAGAGGAGGGCAGTAGAGTTCGAAGTGGGTGACAAAGTGATGCTGAAATTGACCCCACCAATCTGGAACAAGATCTCTCGAAAGTCTGCACACAAGGGACTAATCCAGTGCTATGACGATCCTTTCCTTATAACAAGGAGGATTGGCAGGTTGGCCTATAGGCTGGATCTTCCCAGTTGTCACAAGCTTCATCCAGTTTTCCATGTTACCTTCTTGAAGTCTTATATTGAGGACCCGAAAGACCCTAACAGATACGTTCGGCGTCGGGTTCCTCCAACAATCAGGAAGCAATTCACAGAAATAGCTGAAGCTATCCTTGACCACAAGACTGAGGGAATGAGTAAGAAAAATAGAAGAACTCATTACCTAGTCAAGTGGAAAGGGAAAGCACCGGAAGAAGCCACTTGGGAGAAAGAGACGACATTGTGGCAGTTCGAGGATCTCATCAAGCAATACCATGCCTCCATTCCAACGAGGTCGTTGGATACTTCAGGTAGGGGTGGCTTGTCACACCCTAAATGACTTGGGTGCAAATGGCCGGTCTTGGTGGCACCTTGCACCAAGGCATGCCATAAGTTGGAATCAAGGTGACGCGGCTAAGTGGTTCGACAGATTGGGGCAAACCAAGACAGCATGAGACCACCCGGTTGAGCATGGCAACACGTGGTGGGCTCAATTGAAGCAATGTGGGTGCATAGCTTCAGATTGCATGGCATAGGTTGAACCCAGCATGCACATTGGTTCGTGAAGCAAGGCTAGCTGCTGATTGCATGTGACTAGGAGGATGTGGGCAGTTGCAGATGCTGAGACACAGTCAAGGTAGTTACTGAGGCAGTTCTGGGCGTCCCTAGTCTGAATCCAGTCCAGATGCATGCTGATGAAGGGCAATTCCACATCAGTTACCGAAAGGAGTGGAACTGCCTGCCAGGTATCGCACAGAGACCAAGCCTGCTAGCCAAGTATGTTATGGAATAGCAAAAATGTGTGTAACTACCCCTTGGCAGATGGGGGTGTCATCTGCNTGTCGCACAGAGACCAAGCCTGCTAGCCAAGTATGTTATAGAATAGCAAAAATGTGTGTAACTACCCCTTGGCAGATGAGGGTGTCATCTGCCTTACTCCTGCATAAATAGGGGTGCTTGAGCATTCTGATAGGAGGAGAGTGTTATGGCTTTGAGAGTTCCTTGTAAATTGTTGAGTTCAATATATAAGGTTTGAGAGTTTTGTCCTAGTAAATTCGTGTGTGCCTTCTGTGTGAGTTTCTGTCCCTTATTCTTGAGTTTGTGTGTGGCTGGTTGCAATAGCAACGCCTTTACAGGTAGCCTCGAAAGAAAACGAAAGTTACCTCGTGACAATAATAGACCTCCCTAGGTGTTGAATTCAGATATCAAAGAATTCTAAAAGCTACATCTAAATAGGATTACCAAGGAGAATCGATAAATTAACTCGTCATGCTCATGTCATAGGCAATTTCCAATGGATACGTGATAGAAAAATCAACTTCCCATAAGTCTCAAGTACCTACCCCAATCAACTTTTATATCATCAGTATTATAGCATTTATTGTTTGACACAATTAAAGGATCACAAGGCTTGGAGCCAAGCATACCTATCTGTTATGTTATGTGTTATTTCTAGCTGAAGATTATTTTAGTACTTTGTACGTCAATGTCAGTTATGTTGTGTGTTATTTCTAGCTGAAGAGTATTTTAGTATTTTGTACGTCAGCTTCTGATTGGCTGACGTCAGCAGTCGACCACATTAGATTTTTTCAAAATTCACTGGATAGTTTCACTTGGTATTGCTAAGTATTATGGTGACTTTTTGAAAATTTTTGAAGTCATTCGAATAGTCTTTCTATTTTTTGAAAGTTTTTTGGGACTTTTCGGCTCTTCTCTTAGATCTGCGATTTCTGAGCTATTGGGGAGTTGTTTTTAAGCCAACCTTGTTTGATTGGGTGAGACTAGGGCTTGCTAGTAATGCCCAATCACCTTTGTTGCATTTGTATTAACTTGGTGCATTGTTTGACCCTTTGTTGTTGCTGACAATAGTTTTTTTGGCAAATTGAGTATTTTTTGGCTTTTGATTGTCTCACAGAGAATATTTGACCTTTGTTTTACCAAATACCAATGGGTGTTGTATCAAGAATATTCGGCTTCTGTTGGATTATTTTTCTGGTTGTGGCTCAATTCTTGGGTGTGATTACTTGTGATTTTGTGTTAGTTCTATTGTTTGTAAACATGCCAGAAAGTAACATCTGCTAATACTGGAGCACATATGCGAGGGAGTGGGTTGATTATTTAGGTGCTCTAACAAATAGCCATTCTCTCCAAATTACTCCAAAGAAGTTGGATGAGAATAATTATTTGGCATGGTTACGGGCTTGCCTATTACTTGCCCAAGCTATTGCTTTAGATGGGTATTTGATTGGGTAAGAAATCCCGTGAGTAAGGTATCTCCATGAAATAATGGACATCTAAAAAAGTTTTAGTTATGTCTTGGCTTTTTAATTCAATGCAACCCTCTATCAGTTGTGGTTTTTTGTTACTTGATACAACACATAAGATTTAGACTGCTATGACACGTACATATTCTTAAGTCTCAACGAGGCAATGGTGCTAAGGCATACAATCTTTGGAAGAAAATTCATGACGCTAACCAGAAAGATAAGATCTTTGCAGTTTATTATGTAGAGCTGACTACCTTGTAGCAGGAGATTGGCTAATACTAGAGTTTTCGAGTAGACTATTTTAATGGTGTTCTAAAATTTCAACAGATGATGAAGAAGGAATGAGTGTATGACTTAGTATTGTGTATAATCAGATTCGGGTTCAAAGTTTGGACCGTAGTCCATTCCTTATTTTACAAGATGCCTATGTTCATGTTTAGCAGGAGGAGAGTCGGAGGATTGCTATGATTTATACTTCTATTCAAGAACAATTTGAGTTGACCATTATTTCTCAGTGTGACTTGAGTTAAGTCTTGCCCAAGTTTAATAAGTCAAATGATGTTGTTGTTAATGATACCTTAAAATGTGACCATTATGGGAAGACTAGGTAATATGGAGAGTTTTGTTGGTTACTGCTTATACATGACCGAGAGGGTAATGTGTGATCTCATGTACACATGGTTTAATCTTCAGAGAGTTCATCTCAGTCTGCTCCCTCCAATTTTTCTTAAGATAAGATGCAGTCTATTAGGTGTCTGATGGCTAGGTTTGATGTTTCATTTACTATAGTTTTTAATCATGCCTACTCTTTCAACTTTGCTCATACAAGTATATCTGTTAGTGTGTTTCCTGTATTATCCTCATCCCCCAAAAAAAGAAGAAAATAAAGTCAAGGTGACAAATGAATTTTTATCCTCTATTTTTAGGAGAGGTTTAATTAACTACTCATGTATCACCGAATCAGTTGATTTCTCAAACTCCAGTTCCATTCTCCATTGATTTATCAGTTAATGAACCTTTAGATGTTAGTTCTGCTATTGATAAATCAGTTGTTGATAACTCTGAGCTTCCTATTGCAATTATTATGAAGGGTGTTCAAGCTTGTACTCAGCATCGTATCTCTAGCTTTGTCTTTTATGACTCCTTGTCTCCATTCTATCGTATTTTTATTTCCTCGTCTTCTATGTCTATTTCTTTAGGTTGGAAAAAGGCTTTCACTAATCCTAAGTGGAGAGATACTATGGTGGAGAAAACGAAAGCCTTGAAAAAAAATGATACAAGGGAGTTGGTTCCTATTCCTCTTGAAATAAAGGGAAATAGGGTGAATATGGATGTTTACTATCAAACAACAAGCTGATGGGAGTGTTTAGAGGTATGTGTTGAGAGTTACCAAGTTAAGATGGTTGCTAAGGGATTCACTCAGATATACGGTATTGATTATTAAGAGACTTTTGCCCCTATAGCAAAGATGAACTCCATTTGTTCTCTTATTTATTATGTAACTAATTTGGGGTGGAATTTGTAGCAATTAGACGTGAAAAATGTCTTTCTTCATGAATATTTGGAAAAGGAAGTGTGCATGGAGATTCTTCTAGGTTTTTCATCTCTGGTAACTGAAGGGAAGGTATGTACGTTGAAGAAGTCCTGTTATAGGTTGAAGCAATCTCCCAGACCTTGGTTTGATAGGTTTTTTAAAGCCGTGGTACAATTTGGATATAAACAGAGTGATACTAATCATACTATGTTCATCAGACAAGCTAATAACACAATTATAGTCCTTATTGTATATATGGATGACATAGTGATAATGGGGAATGATGACCATGAAGTCACCAAATTTAAGGATCAATTGGCTAAGGAATTTGAAATTAAAGATTTGGGTCCATTGAGGTACTTCCTTAGGATTGAGGTTGTCATATCAGATAAAGACTTTTTTATATCCCAGAGTAAGTATGTTGTTGATCTTCTTGAAGAGACACATGTTGGGATGTAGACCTATAGATTCTGCTATTGAAGCCAACCATTAACTAAACAATGGTGTTTGCAAAGTAGTAGAAAATGAGAGATACCAGGGGCTACTGGAGAGATTAATATATCTCTCACATACTTAGTTAGATATTACTTATGCAGTGAGTGTTTCAGTTAATTCGTGCATAATTCTTGAACTCCTTATCTTGAAATTATATATTACATTTTGATGTACCTAATTCAGCTCTAGAAAAATGGATCTTGTTCTCCAATAATGGTCACTTGAAACTAGAAGCATTTAGTGATGCAGATTTGACAGGTGTAGTGGATGATAGACGATCTACTGCAAGTTATTGCATCCTGAGGGAATCTTGTCACATCGCGAAGCAAAAAGCAAGTAGTGGTAGTAGGTCGAGTGTAGTGGTTAAATACTGAGTAATGAGCCATGGAGTCTTTGAGCTTATGTGACTTCAAACAGTATTGGAGAACTGAGAATTTATGATAACGGACCTATGAGACTGTACTGTGACAACATGATTGTTATCAACATTGTCTATAATTCAGTTCAACATGACATAACTAAACATGTTAAAATTAATTGACACTTCGTCAAACGTCAAAAAGAAGTTACATAAGGGTTTGATTAATTCACTTCAACATGACATAATAAAACATGTTGAAATTGACTAACCCTTCGTCAAAGAGAAGTTACATAAGGGTTTGATTTTCATGCCTTTTGTGAAATCAGAAGATCAATTAGCTGGTAGTAAGGTTTTTCACCCCATTGTTTGCAAGTTGGGCATGAGGGGTATTATGCAGTATGCACCAATTTGAGAGGTAGTGTTATGTTATTTGTTATTTCTAGCTTATGGAAATTTTAGTACTTTGTGATTGTGACTATATACATAAAGTGGGTGTAGTTATGTAACCTAACACACTACTCTCTTCTAATATTTTTCTCCCTCTCTCTTCTCCTCTTCTTCAAAATGCTAACTGCTTTACAATCTAAGGAGCTGTGTCCATTTTTTCCTGATATTGCTCGCTGCTTATTCGATAAAATCAGGGCTTGGTTGCTGCCCTGATACCTAGTTGAAATATGAATCTCATAATTCTAGGGTTTGTAAGGAGTATCAGAGAATAGGATTAAGAAATTTTTTTTGGAAAGAATGGTATGCATTAGTTCTTCTGACACTTGGGATGCATTAGTTCTTCTGACACTCCTCTCTATCTGTATGATCTCCCTAATTTTCCAGATATTCAAACAGTAATTTCCAGAGGTTAGGTTAAGGACTTATCCACAACACAGGCAGTATTATACTCCTCCCCTCCAATATATATCGAATCTAGTAGTATTTGTTTTTCAAAATTTTTATAAGATCAACATAAAAAAAATCTGTTAATGACTTAAATGTGCTGAATGTCGACCAGAGAATAAATGGTTTCCCTGTTTTTGTGTCTGCAGTATTTTGGTGGGACAAATTTTGGCCGGACTTCTGGGGGCCCAAACTATATCACTAGTTACGATTATGATGCTCCAATTAATGAATATGGTATGCTAAAAAATATTCACATAACAAAATCATTTTTAGTTTAGAACTGTTGCCTCCAAGGGCAATACTACTTGAATAATTTTTTTTTTGTTCATGTTTTGGTTAAGGACATTTCTAAAATTTGCAATAAAGTTGTAGTATCTGAATTCCGCTTCTTGTCTGACTTAGGAATACTGAATCAGCCAAAATGGGGCCACTTGAAGGACCTACATGCTGCTATAAAGCTCTGTGAACCTGCTCTAGTTGCTGTTGATTCGCCTGAGTATATAAAATTGGGACCGATGCAGGAGGTTTGTGTGAATTGTGAAGTTTTCCATTGGTGGTTATTCAATTTGTTATTGATTATTTTGTATTTACAGTTAATTACAAAGTTTTCTTAGTTTAATTATTTTTCTCTCTGAAAGTATTTTCAAATATTGAGGATTATGACGTTCTCTGTGGGACTCTTAACACATAGTTGTTCAACTTCCTACATGATCCAGTTCTGACAGTTCAGGAAGGAAATTTTAAAATGTTACAGTCATCCTCACCTTCCAAGATAACCACGAGCTTCCAAATTTGCCCCACTTTGAACCTCCAATTGCTAGTTTTGTCATTTTGTTGGATGATTGATCAGTTCCATTTGTTGACAGAACAGGTTGGATTGGAATCTCCCACTTGACTTTCTGCAGTGTTGTGGAAGCAAATTAAAGGAAATTTGTTTTCTTAGAATTATTTGGTTGAAAAAAGTTTCAAGAAAAGAAGACTTTCAAGTACTGCTATGCGGTCCTATTAAAAATGCAGAAACGGATATCAGGGAACATGTTCTTTTGAAAAATCTGTGACTTTGAGGCTCACGCTGCTGACTTGACATACCCGACATGCTGTAAATGTAGGAAAACAGTTTTATTTAGGGCAAATTACACTGACTCCCTTGATGGTGTTTCATAATTTCAAGGGTACCTTCATGATTTCTTGAATTATACTGCACCCCTTTTGGTTTGGGTTTGGCTTTCACGAGGTACACGCTCCTTTTTCTTTTGAATAATGCCTATTTACTCGTAGAAAAAACCACATTACCTACATATGACTCTGTTGTAGTTCTAAAAATCATGTAGGTTAAAGCTGTAATTTCTCTCCTCTTTCCTCTTAGTCACCTACCCAATGCATGTGGATCCCTACGCGACTGTAACCTTTCGCTCTCTCTGTGGAGCAACCCAGCAAGCTCCTTGCTCAAACTGTTACAGGGCAACCTACTCCATCACCTTCTCTATCCACTGCATCGGCCTTCCCAGATCTCAGCTTTTTCCTGTGGACGGTGTCTCTAACATTGTCTCTCTCACTCGCTTGCTCTTTCTCTAAGATGTTTTGGGTTGTCAACTGGGGTTACAGTGTAGACGAAGATGGGAATGAGGCGGTGAGTCAGAATGCAAGAAAAGAAGGGTGGATGGGATGTAGTTATTTATACGTAGAGGTGAGTGTGGCGATATATGGGGGGGTGCGGGTGTGTGGTGTCTGTAGTGGGGTGGGTCCTATGTGTATGGTGCCAAAGGCTGGAGTGGAGAGAGAAAGCAAGTGCATCTGTGGTGCCGGCTAATATGGCAGTGTTAGCGGGTGGAGAGAGATTGTTTGGCTACAGATGTAGGAGTGATTAGTGCAAGTTATTCGCACTAAGATTTGAGAAAGGGTAAAATTGTTTAGACTTATTGATACCATAATCATGACTTCTTTCAAAATTGATCCATTTCAGAGCATAATCATGTTTTCTTCAATTTTTAGTGTCTTTTACACCTGAATCATGTTGTCTCTCAGAAGAAGTGCGATATTCGTATCATATTCTTTTTCAAGAATTATTGCTACTAGAACAAGAATCACATCTTCTAGTCATCTATGATATTTTTGACCGGCGTTGTAGTGTACTTTTAGAAACCATGAGGTACCTTCTCAAATTCTGATAAAGCATAAGGAGTTCAATTTTTCCCTTTATTCAGTTTACTTCTTTGGCTATTGTCAATCACACACAATTTAATGCTAAATATTGATTATTAGGGTATGAATCTATCATCTACCTCTAATCAATCTGGCAGGATGTGTAAGCAAAGAGATAATGTTGGTTGAAATCTCAAGCAGTGGGCAGGATTATTCATTGGATAAAACTACTTTTAGATAATCACGTTGAAACCATTAGACTACCAATTCCACCAAATGCTGCATGGTGTATCTTTAGCATCTACATACACTCAATTACCCCCTCATGTGTGACAAACTCTCCGGTGTAAATGGATCAAGATATGTACATTGACTATAATTGTGAATGTGGCTGCATGATCTAAATGTAGAAAATTATTTCTTGGATACCATACTAACTACCAGTTTATACAAAGCTTGACCTGTTTGACAAATGGCCCACTAGATCTAATAAAAAATTAGGTTGAAACCTTTTGTGGGTTATTGGCTACCCTTGACCATGAAAGATGAAACCATCCATTTTGTTGCAGGCTGTGGGTACCCACTTTTTGTTCTTGTTTGACATATAGAGGTCACCATAATCACTACATAAAGTTAGATTGATACCTAATTCTCATTTTTGGAGATACTATGCTCTGTATTAAAGCCGTGATTGAATAAAGCATTATACAATTTGCAAGGCATAGTTTAGGTAGTCACTTATACTTCCCTCACATGGTTCAAAGTATCGGCTGAGTCTGAATCAACTCGGCCGAGTCTTGTTCGTCTCAGCAGTTGCCGATCCGATAACGATACACGGTTCATCAGTATAACGAGATTCAACTAAATCGGTCCTAACTCGGTTACAATTCGGTGGTATCGGTCCAACTCGGAACTAAATCGGTTAGATTCAGTCGAGTCGAACCGAGTCAGACTGCTATGGTGCAATCAGATTTGGAAAATTTGGGCAGCAATAACCCAAAACAGAGAAAGAAAGAAGAAGATGGACGAGACTCATAGTGAGTTGGCTCCAACTTAGTACAACTTGGCTGATTCGCACAGAATAGTCCACCAATATTAAGGAAATTCCAAAAAACAAAAAAAAAAGGAAGAGATGAAGTATAAAAAGACCCAGAAAATCTAGCGTTTTGAGTGTTTTCTATCTAGCGTTTTGAGCGTATCGGCCGATGACCGATGTGTCTCAGTATCCTTCGAGTCGATGACCGATACCGCGACTTTGAACCATGTTCCCTCAGACATGCAAATAATTCGTAATCTGGTGTTTATGTTGTTGATGTGTCAATGTTATTAAATTATGCAATTTATTCAGAAGAGATACTAAAGTAAATTTTCATTTATTGGGTCTCTAGCTTAGAATTTATTTCTATGAAACATACCCAACTCAACAAGGCCTTGTTGTCTTATTGTGTTTGATCATTGTGCTTTATCAAGTGTCATATTTGTTGTTAAACTAAAGACTCATTTTTTTTTCATATCTCATTTAATGTTATCTCTATATATCTCTGCCCCTAGCACTATCGTCAATTGGTATCACAATACTATCCCTCATTCATGTAGTAATAGTTCTTTAACAAACATATCTAAATCACCTAAATTTCTGTCTTAATTTACCTTTTATTAATGTTTATATCATATGCTGTCGGTCTCAATCCTGTATAAAGGAGAAGTGTTGTGTTAGTAGTTGGGAGAGCCAAGCACTTGCGAGATCTCTTATGAACACTAAACATATGTGTTAAACAACTATCTATTCTAAAAGTTTAAGTTGTTGGGGAGAGTGTAATATTTATACTTTAACATGTTCCCTCATGTGCTGGCTAGATTTTGAGCCTAGTACGTGAAATTTTTTTTAATAATTAGGGTGGTGGTAAGATTCGAACCCAAGACCTCCTGCTCTAATATCATGTTAATCAACTATCTCCTTCAAAAGCTCAAACCGTATAAGAGATTGTAACTTAAGTATTTATACTTTAACAATATAATACCGAAGAATTTCCCTCTTATTTTTTTTTTTTGGTTTACTTGGTTTTGAAATTTGTCTGAAAACTTTGTAACGTCTTGCATTGACTCTAGAAATTCACACTGGCCATGTAACTTATTTCAGGCGCATGTGTACCGCAGGAAGGCAGAGAGCCAAGGGGGAAACTTAACTTGGTTGGAAAGACAGTGCTCAGCATTTCTTGCAAATATCGATGAACATAAATCTGCTTCTGTAAAATTCCTTGGTCAAGTATATACTTTACCACCGTGGTCAGTGAGTGTGTTACCGGACTGCAAGAACGTGGCTTTCAACACTGCCAAGGTTTGATTATGTTATATACCTGTTGTCTTACCATTGAAGATCACTAGAGTTTTTTTTGGGCACCTAATTCATGTGATGAAATGCCTCAGTTACTTGCAAAATAGAAATCAGATCTATTTGCAACTGGTGAGGAAGTCACAGAGTAACAGTGAAGAGGGAAGGACTCATTTAGCTGTTCATTCTAACTTTGGTATCAGGCTGCAGTCTTGCAATCAGTGGATGGGAGGTCTTCCATGAACTTTGGATGCACTTATAATATCCCACAGCACTTGGCCCTAGTTTAAGAATTTTATTCAACCTAGGAAACAACTATAGAATCAAAATAATTATTAGCAAGTTAAATCAAATTGGACAAAAGAAAAGTTCACGGTTTGGAGTTGGGCATGAAGTAGGTGGAAATTTCTGTGACTTTGTCCAACAAGCTTGTTTTGCACCATGGGCAGTGTATTGTCATTGTTGAAAGACTATTTGCAGTTTGAATTTCCACAATGGTTCTGTAGTTAGTCGAGTCATTATAATTCTAAATGAAGATCAATGTAGAGAGAAAGGGATATGTGATTTAGATAGCCTGATGCCAAGCACCTCACATGCTTCTTATCCATTGCAAAGTATTTTCTTGAGTTTCTGACCTTTTTATCCTCTGCGATACTGCCATGTAGGGCAGTTATTTACGAGCTGTTGCAATAGAATCTTGAACCAGCTTCTCTTTCCTCTAATTCCCTAGTTCTGTGTTGTAATCCTTTTTATTGCTCTGACATTAAGATGTCTCCCAATAACCCACATATCTCTTTCTTACCCTTCTGCTCTTGGCACTGCGTCGAGTTTATGATATCACTTTCAAGCTTTGCATATTCTGTTCTTTTATAATCCTTCTTGCTTTGCCTCTTGGTGCTTTTCCATTTGTGTTTCTTTTAATATCATCCACTTAATCTTTTTGTCTGTATGAGCTTAATCTTTTTGTCTGTATGAGTCTTGTGAACATCTGGTGTCTGAGTAGAGTTTCCGTTATCTACTAAAAATGCACTCTCAATTACCTATATAAGGTGTATCTTTTATCTTAAATTATGTCACTTATCATTCTTAAACTATGCAAACTATGAGACCATTGACATATCTTATTTCATATAATTAGATCTTGGGTAATGCGGCTGTGTATTTTTTTCTTGTACAAGTTTTTATGTCCTGTATGGGTGATAAATTTTGTCTTTTTCTATAAAGTCTTGTCATTTATAAATTGAAAAGAACAGGTGAAAATTTTCTTCTTTCTAGGCACGTTCGTTACAAGAACATTTATTTTTCTTTACTAATCTGAGAAACTATTGCAAACATTTGACAATCTGCAACAGCTGAGTTCAATGTTTATGGATTTGTTTCTTTTTTTTTCTTGGGTTCTTTTCGTGCTGTTAAGTTGAAATGCTGGATGCTCACCATTGCACCTCTCCTCAATGTAATGATAAAATGATTTTAGTATTTATTGTTTAGCTCCAAGGATCAAAATATTGTTTTGGCGCATAGTTTCGGTCACCTAAGAAACAAGAACGTTTCGAAATTTTTTCGGAAACATAATGGAAATGGATAAAAAATTTAGGAATTTATTTTCAAAACATTGGTCTAAATATATTTAAACATTTTGAATCACTTCAAAATATTCTAAAATATTGGTGGAAACAAGCTGAAAAAACTCGAAACAACTCAAAACATTCCGAAATACCTTAACACATTTCAAAGCACTGAAATTTTGATTCAATCAATTATTTGTTTTGGTTGCCTTGGAAACGGTAACGTTTCGACCGTTTCAAAAATGATATTTTGATCCTTGTTTAGTTCTTAGTTTGTTAGTTTCAATGAGTAGGTTGACAGCTTCTCAGCCTATATGTTACCATAAAATCTTGCTGCTTGGACTATTGAGAAACTGATACAGTTTTAGTTCCTTGATGAATGTATAAGGCATCTCTCTTTTCTTCCATTCTTGAAACAGGTTGGGGTACAGACTTCCATCAGTACAGTAGAACTTGGTTTTCTTTCTTTCTCAAATGTTTTGGCATCACAACGATTAATCATTCCTTACATTTCCCAATCCTGGCTTACTTTTCAAGAACCAATTGGTGCATGGGGTGAGGGCAATTTCACTGTTGAAACCATATTGGAGCATTTAAATGTGACAAAGGACAAGTCAGATTATTTGTGGTATATGACAAGGTGTGTCATTATCTCAGTCTTACAGTTGCTGCAGTAAATCAGGCTGCATAAACAGCTGTATCATTTTGTATGATGAACTGTTATTTTGGTTGTTTGATGTCTTATCATTTCCAAAGAATATGAGAGGCAGAATTGATTCAAGTAAAACTGATATATTATGATTGACAAAGTCCAGATGAACTGTGGCAGTTGTACCTTTGCTTGCTTAACTCCATTTTTGAGCTGCAAACACGCTTCCCTGCACTGCTATGGCATTCCACTCATGTTCGCCTTTAAGCACATTTTCTCTTTTTCCTGCTGTTCTTATAGGAAACACAACCATCAAAATACATAAAATTGAAGCTTCGGGGTAATTCTTCGTTGGAAAGCTTGCATATTTTTCACCAATTAGTGGGTTTTCATGATTAGTCTTTATTTTTTTTTTGTTATATGACAGTTCCTAAGAATCTTTGCAAAATTTGAATTTTGTTTGTTAATGTTAAATGATTTTGTACAAACAGGATTAATAGTTATAAGTCTTTTTTGATTTTTGATTTTATTTTATTTATTCTGTTTATGTTGTTTTATTGTGGGGTGAGGATGCTTGTAGCTATTTCTTACTGATATCTGCTTCGGGAATAATGGATCCCATCTTTTGTTGAACGAGACAACGAGAACTCGAATTGTGTGAGGTGTGCACCCATGATCTCCAAAACATTGTCTAAATGGTAGATCAATGGGAAAACGAGAAGTGATGTGCTCATATTAAGGTTGATAGAATGTGTCTCTTTTCTAATTGAATAATCATCCTGAAAGTGCTATAGAGGGAACATTGCTCTGGAAGATTATGGATTGGTTCCCAAGTAGTTTAATAGAACCTTTGGTATGATGTATCACGTGTCATTGACCTTAAACCACTTTCAAAACTATTAAAGTAAGTTTTTGCTATATCAAAGAGTGATCTTGATCCATATCAAATTTTCTAGGAAATAAGCTAAAGCATGTGTCAAAAAAGAGAAAAAAGGGAATATGAAAGAAATAATAAAAAAGATTGTGACAATGGAAGAAAGAAGTTTTCAGTTATTTTTGATAGATGATGTCCACATAATGCAAGTCAAGCATATTGCAAGATGAAAATCTGTGGTTCAGAAGCCTTAATATCGTTTCTTTTAGGCAGTGAGCCTTTTGAGATTCTAATTATGGTGAGTGGTATTAGGTATAATGGATGGAGACCCAGGCACTGGATTCTTCAATGTGAAAGAACATGGGAGGAAGTTAAAGCAACTGTAGCAGTAGAAGAAAAACTTATAATGAATGAAAAGTTTCCACAAACTTAGATTACAGGCATCAAGTTGGGTTCCCGGGGCTTAAAAGCGAAAGTGGTTCAGCAAATGCATCAGGGGAAATGAAATCACAGGGAAAAAAGCAGCTAGTGTAGTGTTCGTTTATTGATAACAGTTCCTGAAATCCTAGCATGGGCCTGTTACGTAAGTCTTGGCATCTTGCACAGAAAAGTGGAGGGATCACAGTAAGTGGTGGCAAAAAATCAAGATAATCTCTAGGGAACAGCCAACATAGTTTACTTCAGCAATATATGATATTGAAAGAGGACAAGCAGTTTTAGGAACACATTCTGCTAGGTTCACGATGTAATCTACCCAGCCATTTAATGGTCTTATTTTACATATTCTAAGTACTGAGTGGCAGACTTTGGATCTCAAGTTATAAGATCAAATGCGTCAAGGTTGCAATCAATATCCGGGAAGATATTTGGCCTAAGTTGATGGATGATCTTGGATGTGGCACTGGCAAGTGGCTAGAGAATATCTTGGCCTCTTTTTAGGGGTATTCCTAGGATGACATTGCTTTTAAGACCAGTTGTTAAGGAATGATTTAGGCACATGAAAGATNCCTATTTTACATATTTTAAGTACCGAGTGGCAGACTTTGGATCTCAAGTTATAAGATCAAATGCGTCAAGGTTGCAATCAATATCCGGGAAGATATTTGGCCTAAGTTGATGGATGATCTTGGATGTGGCACTGGCAAGTGGCTAGAGAATATCTTGGCCTCTTTTTAGGGGTATTCCTAGGATGACATTGCTTTTAAGACCAGTTGTTAAGGAATGATTTAGGCACATGAAAGATAGCCTTTATTTTGGAATGGGTGTAATCATAGTCATTCAGGTGTGCTTGGCTACTAGAGCAATTTATGATATGTTTATTCAAAATTCTAGAGGCCGTGGATTGTTCTGTTTTGGGGAATTTCTTTTTTGAATACTCGGTCGAGCTTAGAATGACAGCTTATGGATACATGATCCAGCCACCACTTTGAGCTAGCTAGTGCCAATTAGCAACATGTTAAGACTCGCTGTGAATGAGATTGAAACCATAGTGCTGTGGACAATGAGATTACCTAGTGACCACTGGCATTGAGTGTGGCTTTTTAAGACGTGCTTACTTTATTTCTTATGTAGGTGACTTCTTTCAATTCAAAAGAGAAAGGGAAAAATCCATTTTTATATTGATAAAATATGGAAATATTGTAAAATAATGTCCATGTAGTATTATATAATACATGCATATATTTTATATGTAGATGTTTATGGCCCTTGATAGAGCATAGTGGCAGAGCAAGATTCGTCATATAGCCGACCTAATAGTTGGGATTGGGCTCTGTTGAGTTGAGTTGAGTATACTTAGAATAAACGTGGGTGAAAAGGGATACAAACTAAGTGTAGAGCCCTCATATATATAGCCAATAAAAGTCACAATAAGGATCAAAAGGTAAAAAGGAAAAAACTCTAACAAACCCTAATAACCTAGGCTGCTATAACTCCAACACTCCCCCTCAAGTTAGGCATAAAAATGTCAACTAAGTCAAGCTTGATAACGGAGTCCGGATGAATGAATAGAGTTACAAGTTTGGTGAAAACATTCGCAACCTGATCACTGGTTCCCACAAATGATGGAGTGACAATACCATTGTTAAGCTTCTCCCGAAGAAAGTGAACATTGATCTCTATATACTTCGTGCTCTCGTGCAATAGCTGAATAGCAGATCGATTATCACAATATAATGTAGATGAAGAAGTCATTGAAAATCCCAACTCACCAAGAATCAATTGTAGCTAGATAATCTTATATGTGCCAAGTGCTGGTGCTCGATACTCTGTCTCTGTTGACGAGCGAGAGACAACTGACTGTTTTTTGCTCTTCTAAGAGATAAGATGAGTCTCTCGAAAAGTATAGAAGCCTGTAGTAGATCGACTGTCACACTTTTTCCTATAATCTGAATCTGAATAATAGGTTAGAGAACCAGTCTAAGATCTTGATGCATAGAACAACCTAAGTCCAGGACAAGACTTGAGGTACTGAAGAATATGATAAACTGTATCAAGATGAGGCTGACATGGTCTGTGCATGAATTGACTAACTTGGCTGACATTAAATGAAATGTCTGNCCAATAGTTGGGATTGGGCTCTATTTGAGTTGAGTTGAGTATACTTAGAATAAACGTGGGTGAAAAGGGATACAAACTAANCTAATAGTTGGGATTGGGCTCTGTTGAGTTGAGTTGAGTATACTTAGAATAAACGTGGGTGAAAAGGGATACAAACTAAGTGTAGAGCCCTCATATATATAGCCAATAAAAGTCACAATAAGGATCAAAAGGTAAAAAGGAAAAAACTCTAACAAACCCTAATAACCTAGGCTGCTATAACTCCGACACTCCCCCTCAAGTTAGGCATAAAAATGTCAACTAAGTCAAGCTTGATAACGGAGTCCGGATGAATGAATAGAGTTACAAGTTTGGTGAAAACATTCGCAACCTGATCACTGGTTCCCACAAATGATGGAGTGACAATACCATTGTTAAGCTTCTCCCGAAGAAAGTGAACATTGATCTCTATATACTTCGTGCTCTCGTGCAATAGCTGAATAGCAGATCGATTATCACAATATAATGTAGATGAAGAAGTCATTGAAAATCCCAACTCACCAAGAATCAATTGTAGCTAGATAATCTTATATGTGCCAAGTGCTGGTGCTCGATACTCTGTCTCTGTTGACGAGCGAGAGACAACTGACTGTTTTTTGCTCTTCTAAGAGATAAGATGAGTCTCTCGAAAAGTATAGAAGCCTGTAGTAGATCGACTGTCACACTTTTTCCTATAATCTGAATCTGAATAATAGGTTAGAGAACCAGTCTAAGATCTTGATGCATAGAACAACCTAAGTCCAGGACAAGACTTGAGGTACTGAAGAATATGATAAACTGTATCAAGATGAGACTGACATGGTCTGTGCATGAATTGACTAACTTGGCTGACATTAAATGAAATGTCTGGCCTAGTGTTGGCTAGGTAGATAAGTCTACCTACTAACCTCTGATAGTTGGATCTTTCAACTCCTCACTTTCAGCAGTAAGCTTCAGGTTTGGAATCATGGATTATGATGCCGATTTACACTCTAACATCCCAATGTCTGAGAGAAGATTCAGAATATACTTTCTCTGAGAAAGAACAATACCCCTGCTGCTACGGACAACCTCAATCTCAAGAAAGTATCACAGAAATCGAAGGTCTTCCCAAGATCTACCTTGACCTATGCAGTTCTAGAAATATCATATTCAGTAATAATAATATCATCAACATATACCAAAAAGATGACACACTGTTTAGAAGTATTCCGTCGAATTAAGCAGATATAATCAGAAAGACATCTGATGAATCCTAAACGTACAACTACACCACTAAAGGGAGAGAACCAAACTCGTGGTGACTGTTTCAGTCCATAAAGAGACTTACGCAGTCAACATACCTTTCCAGCATACTCCCGCTCACCACGAAAGTTCGGTGGTTCGTTTAGATCACCGTGAAGAAATGCATTCTTCACATCCACCTGATGAAGAGGCCATGAGTACTCCGTAGCCATAAAAATAATCAATCAAATAGTAGTTAATTTTGCCATGGGGGCAAAGGTTGCACCAAAATCACAACTTGGTACCTGAGTAAATCCCTTCACCACAAGCCGAGCCTTGTGACGATCAATAGTACCATCTGCAAAAAACTTCATGGTGTAAACTCAGCGACAACCAATAGGCTTTACCCTTAAAGGTAAAGAGACAAGATTCCACGTATGATTACACTGAAGAGCGTCCATCTCTGTCTGCATAGCAAGAACCTACTGGGGCTCCCGCATAGCGACTGCAACAGAGCAAGGAACTGACGTATCTGATAAGGCCATACTATAAGCTCAAAATGTAGGAGACAGATCATCACAAGAAACATAAGTAGAGATTGAATATAAAGTCTTGATAGTCCAACCATAACGAACAACTGGACGGTGATCACGCCGCGAATAGCGACGCCCTAAATCATCATCCTCCAGTGACAATGTCTTATCAGATAAAATAACTGGTTCAATACCTGCAATCTNAAGTGTAGAGCCCTCATATATATAGCCAATAAAAGTCACAATAAGGATCAAAAGGTAAAAAGGAAAAAACTCTAACAAACCCTAATAACCTAGGCTGCTATAACTCCAACACTCCCCCTCAAGTTAGGCATAAAAATGTNCACCTGAGATAGAGAGATATCATTAGGGGGATAAGAGCGAGGACGACGAACATAAACATGCAAAGAAAGAGAGACTGGTGACTTTATACTGACAGGGATGAGTGGCTTTGGAAGAGAGACTGATGACTCTGTAGTGATAGTGACCAATGACTCTGGTTCCTGTGGTGACAAAAAATCAAAGAGAGTATCATCCACTAGAGGGGCAGACACAAGNCGACACTCCCCCTCAAGTTAGGCATAAAAATGTCAACTAAGTCAAGCTTGATAACGGAGTCCGGATGAATGGATAGAGTTACAAGTTTGGTGAAAACATTCGCAACCTGATCACTGGTTCCCACAAATGATGGAGTGACAATACCATTGTTAAGCTTCTCCCGAAGAAAGTGAACATTGATCTCTATATACTTCGTGCTCTCGTGCAATAGCTGAATAGCAGATCGATTATCACAATATAATGTAGATGAAGAAGTCATTGAAAATCCCAACTCACCAAGAATCAATTGTAGCTAGATAATCTTATATGTGCCAAGTGCTGGTGCTCGATACTCTGTCTCTGTTGACGAGCGAGAGACAACTGACTGTTTTTTGCTCTTCTAAGAGATAAGATGAGTCTCTCGAAAAGTATAGAAGCCTGTAGTAGATCGACTGTCACACTTTTTCCTATAATCTGAATCTGAATAATAGGTTAGAGAACCAGTCTAAGATCTTGATGCATAGAACAACCTAAGTCCAGGACAAGACTTGAGGTACTGAAGAATATGATAAACTGTATCAAGATGAGACTGACATGGTCTGTGCATGAATTGACTAACTTGGCTGACATTAAATGAAATGTCTGGCCTAGTGTTGGCTAGGTAGATAAGTCTACCTACTAACCTCTGATAGTTGGATCTTTCAACTCCTCACTTTCAGCAGTAAGCTTCAGGTTTGGAATCATGGATTATGATGCCGATTTACACTCTAACATCCCAATGTCTGAGAGAAGATTCAGAATATACTTTCTCTGAGAAAGAACAATACCCCTGCTGCTACGGACAACCTCAATCTCAAGAAAGTATCACAGAAATCGAAGGTCTTTCCAAGATCTACCTTGACCTATGCAGTTCTAGAAACATCATATTCAGTAATAATAATATCATCAACATATACCAAAAAGATGACACACTGTTTAGAAGTATTCCGTCGAATTAAGCAGATATAATCAGAAAGACATCTGATGAATCCTAAACGTACAACTACACCACTAAAGGGAGAGAACCAAACTCGTGGTGACTGTTTCAGTCCATAAAGAGACTTACGCAGTCAACATACCTTTCCAGCATACTCCCNCAACACTCCCCCTCAAGTTAGGCATAAAAATGTCAACTAAGTCAAGCTTGATAACGGAGTCCGGATGAATGAATAGAGTTACAAGTTTGGTGAAAACATTCGCAACCTGATCACTGGTTCCCACAAATGATGGAGTGACAATACCATTGTTAAGCTTCTCCCGAAGAAAGTGAACATTGATCTCTATATACTTCGTGCTCTCGTGCAATAGCTGAATAGCAGATCGATTATCACAATATAATGTAGATGAAGAAGTCATTGAAAATCCCAACTCACCAAGAATCAATTGTAGCTAGATAATCTTATATGTGCCAAGTGCTGGTGCTCGATACTCTGTCTCTGTTGACGAGCGAGAGACAACTGACTGTTTTTTGCTCTTCTAAGAGATAAGATGAGTCTCTCGAAAAGTATAGAAGCCTGTAGTAGATCGACTGTCACACTTTTTCCTATAATCTGAATCTGAATAATAGGTTAGAGAACCAGTCTAAGATCTTGATGCATAGAACAACCTAAGTCCAAGACAAGACTTGAGGTACTGAAGAATATGATAAACTGTATCAAGATGAGGCTGACATGGTCTGTGCATGAATTGACTAACTTGGCTGACATTAAATGAAATGTCTGGCCTAGTGTTGGCTAGGTAGATAAGTCTACCTACTAACCTCTGATAGTTGGATCTTTCAACTCCTCACTTTCAGCAGTAAGCTTCAGGTTTGGAATCATGGATTATGATGCCGATTTACACTCTAACATCCCAATGTCTGAGAGAAGATTCAGAATATACTTTCTCTGAGAAAGAACAATACCCCTGCTGCTACGGACAACCTCAATCTCAAGAAAGTATCACAGAAATCGAAGGTCTTCCCAAGATCTACCTTGACCTATGCAGTTCTAGAAACATCATATTCAGTAATAATAATATCATCAACATATACCAAAAAGATGACACACTGTTTAGAAGTATTCCGTCGAATTAAGCAGATATAATCAGAAAGACATCTGATGAATCCTAAACGTACAACTACACCACTAAAGGGAGAGAACCAAACTCGTGGTGACTGTTTCAGTCCATAAAGAGACTTACGCAGTCAACATACCTTTCCAGCATACTCCCGCTCACCACGAAAGTTCGGTGGTTCGTTTAGATCACCGTGAAGAAATGCATTCTTCACATCCACCTGATGAAGAGGCCATGAGTACTCCGTAGCCATAAAAATAATCAATCAAATAGTAGTTAATTTTGCCATGGGGGCAAAGGTTGCACCAAAATCACAACTTGGTACCTGAGTAAATCCCTTCACCACAAGCCGAGCCTTGTGACGATCAATAGTACCATCTGCAAAAAACTTCATGGTGTAAACTCAGCGACAACCAATAGGCTTTACCCTTAAAGGTAAAGAGACAAGATTCCACGTATGATTACACTGAAGAGCGTCCATCTCTGTCTGCATAGCAAGAACCTACTGGGGCTCCCGCATAGCGACTGCAACAGAGCAAGGAACTGACGTATCTGATAAGGCCATACTATAAGCTCAAAATGTAGGAGACAGATCATCACAAGAAACATAAGTAGAGATTGAATATAAAGTCTTGATAGTCCAACCATAACGAACAACTGGACGGTGATCACGCCGCGAATAGCGACGCCCTAAATCATCATCCTCCAGTGACAATGTCTTATCAGATAAAATAACTGGTTCAATACCTGCAATCTCATTAATACTAACAACAGGTGCATCAATATGCTCAACGAACTGAGAAGTATTACCTGTATCACCTGAGATAGAGAGATATCATTAGGGGGATAAGAGCGAGGACGACGAACATAAACATGCAAAGAAAGAGAGACTGGTGACTTTATACTGACAGGGATGAGTGGCTTTGGAAGAGAGACTGATGACTCTGTAGTGATAGTGACCAATGACTCTGGTTCCTGTGGTGACAAAAAATCAAAGAGAGTATCATCCACTAGAGGGGCAGACACAAGACTGGAAGAAAAATAAGGAATATGCTCAAGAAAGGTAACATCTAGATTGTGATACGTTCGTCACCTGATAGGATCATAACATCGATACCCCTTAAACTGATGACAATAGTCTACAAAGATACAACAAATCACTTTATCATCAAGCTTATGGTGAGTAGAAGACNATGATGGAGTGACAATACCATTGTTAAGCTTCTCCCGAAGAAAGTGAACATTGATCTCTATATACTTCGTGCTCTCGTGCAATAGCTGAATAGCAGATCGATTATCACAATATAATGTAGATGAAGAAGTCATTGAAAANGTATAGCAAGAACCTACTGGGGCTCCCGCATAGCGACTGCAACAGAGCAAGGAACTGACGTATCTGATAAGACCATACTATAAGCTCAAAATATAGGAGACAGATCATCACAAGAAACATAAGCAGAGATTGAATATAAAGTCCTGATAGTCCAACCATAACGAACAACTGGACGGTGATCACGCCGCGAATAGCGACGCCCTAAATCATTATCCTCCAGTGACAATGTCTTATCAGATAAAATAACTGGTTCAATACCTGCAATCTNCACCAAGAATCAATTGTAGCTAGATAATCTTATATGTGCCAAGTGCTGGTGCTCGATACTCTGTCTCTGTTGACGAGCGAGAGACAACTGACTGTTTTTTGCTCTTCTAAGAGATAAGATGAGTCTCTCGAAAAGTATAGAAGCCTGTAGTAGATCGACTGTCACACTTTTTCCTATAATCTGAATCTGAATAATAGGTTAGAGAACCAGTCTAAGATCTTGATGCATAGAACAACCTAAGTCCAGGACAAGACTTGAGGTACTGAAGAATATGATAAACTGTATCAAGATGAGGCTGACATGGTCTGTGCATGAATTGACTAACTTGGCTGACATTAAATGAAATGTCTGGCCTAGTGTTGGCTAGGTAGATAAGTCTACCTACTAACCTCTGATAGTTGGATCTTTCAACTCCTCACTTTCAGCAGTAAGCTTCAGGTTTGGAATCATGGATTATGATGCCGATTTACACTCTAACATCCCAATGTCTGAGAGAAGATTCAGAATATACTTTCTCTGAGAAAGAACAATACCCCTGCTGCTACGGACAACCTCAATCTCAAGAAAGTATCACAGAAATCGAAGGTCTTCCCAAGATCTACCTTGACCTATGCAGTTCTAGAAATATCATATTCAGTAATAATAATATCATCAACATATACCAAAAAGATGACACACTGTTTAGAAGTATTCCGTCGAATTAAGCAGATATAATCAGAAAGACATCTGATGAATCCTAAACGTACAACTACACCACTAAAGGGAGAGAACCAAACTCGTGGTGACTGTTTCAGTCCATAAAGAGACTTACGCAGTCAACATACCTTTCCAGCATACTCCCGCTCACCACGAAAGTTCGGTGGTTCGTTTAGATCACCGTGAAGAAATGCATTCTTCACATCCACCTGATGAAGAGGCCATGAGTACTCCGTAGCCATAAAAATAATCAATCAAATAGTAGTTAATTTTGCCATGGGGGCAAAGGTTGCACCAAAATCACAACTTGGTACCTGAGTAAATCCCTTCACCACAAGCCGAGCCTTGTGACGATCAATAGTACCATCTGCAAAAAACTTCATGGTGTAAACTCAGCGACAACCAATAGGCTTTACCCTTAAAGGTAAAGAGACAAGATTCCACGTATGATTACACTGAAGAGCGTCCATCTCTGTCTGCATAGCAAGAACCTACTGGGGCTCCCGCATAGCGACTGCAACAGAGCAAGGAACTGACGTATCTGATAAGGCCATACTATAAGCTCAAAATGTAGGAGACAGATCATCACAAGAAACATAAGTAGAGATTGAATATAAAGTCTTGATAGTCCAACCATAACGAACAACTGGACGGTGATCACGCCGCGAATAGCGACGCCCTAAATCATCATCCTCCAGTGACAATGTCTTATCAGATAAAATAACTGGTTCAATACCTGCAATCTCATTAATACTAACAACAGGTGCATCAATATGCTCAACGAACTGAGAAGTATTACCTGTATCACCTGAGATAGAGAGATATCATTAGGGGGATAAGAGCGAGGACGACGAACATAAACATGCAAAGAAAGAGAGACTGGTGACTTTATACTGACAGGGATGAGTGGCTTTGGAAGAGAGACTGATGACTCTGTAGTGATAGTGACCAATGACTCTGGTTCCTGTGGTGACAAAAAATCAAAGAGAGTATCATCCACTAGAGGGGCAGACACAAGACTGGAAGAAAAATAAGGAATATGCTCAAGAAAGGTAACATCTAGATTGTGATACGTTCGTCACCTGATAGGATCATAACATCGATACCCCTTAAACTGATGACAATAGTCTACAAAGATACAACAAATCACTTTATCATCAAGCTTATGGTGAGTAGAAGACCGATCTTGAACAAAACATGTGCAGCCAAAAGCACAAGGAGGGATTGAAAAAAGTGTCTGCTCAGGGAATAAGACATGTAAGGGAGCCCTATACTGAAGAACACGATTCGGTATACGATTGCACAAAAAAGGTAGAAGTTAAAACATCAAAATACCAATAAGATTTTAGTACCCCCATACCTCTAAGCATACAACGTACCATCCCTATCAGATTCCTATTTTTCTTTCAGCAACTCCATTTTACTCAAGAGTATATGGATAAGTGAGCTGCTGAAGGATACCTTGGAAAGAAAGGTGAGATACTAAGGCTTCAAATACATATTCTTTGACATTATCCAAACGAAGAGCACGAACAATGACATCGAATTGTATCTTAATCATCTTGNGATAGAGAGACATCATTAGGGGGATAAGAGCGAGGGCGACGAACATAAACATGCAAAGAAAGAGAGACTGGTGACTTTATACTGACAGGGATGAGTGGCTTTGGAAGAGAAACTGATGACTCTGTAGTGATAGTGACCAATGACTCTGGCTCCTGTGGTGACAAAAAATCAAAGAGAGTATCATCCACTAGAGGGGCAGACACAAGACTGGAAGAAAAATAAGGAATATGCTCAAGAAAGGTAACATCTAGATTGTGATACGTTCGTCACCTGATAGGATCATAACATCGATACCCCTTAAACTGATGACAATAGTCTACAAAGATACAACAAATCACTTTATCATCAAGCTTATGGTGAGTAGAAGACCGATCTTGAACAAAACATGTGCAGCCAAAAGCACAAGGAGGGATTGAAAAAAGTGTCTGCTCAGGGATTAAGACATGTAAGGGAGCCCTATACTGAAGAACACGATTCGGTATACGATTGCACAAAAAAGGTAGAAGTTAAAACATCAAAATACCAATAAGATTTTAGTACCCCCCATACCTCTAAGCATACAACGTACCATCCCTATCAGATTCCTATTTTTCTTTCAGCAACTCCATTTTACTCAAGAGTATATGGATAAGTGAGCTGCTGAAGGATACCTTGGAAAGAAAGGTGAGATACTAAGGCTTCAAATACATATTCTTTGACATTATCCAAACGAAGAGCACGAACAATGACATCGAATTGTATCTTAATCATCTTGAGAAACTGAGTGATGACAGAAAGGATACCCTCTCCTATGCAAAAGGTAGATCCAAGTACAACGGGTATGATTATCTATAAATGTCATATAATATTGAACACCTGATAGAGCAGTAACAAGAAAGGGTCCTCAAATATCAGAGTGTATTAGGTTAGGTTAAATAATTTAGGTGACTGGTGCATGCGAGAAATGTAACTGGTTTGAGCATATTTCAATTGAGAACATATAACGCAGTCAAGTTTACGACCAACACAAGTATTTCTCAAAGCAGGAAATGACGTACATAAATGTTTAAAATTTGTATGCCCAAAACGGTCATGCCACAACTGAACAATTTGTGATAAAAAATTATAACGACAAGTATTNTTCGTCGCCTGATAGGATCATAACATCGATACCCCTTAAATTGATGACAATAGTCTACAAAGATACAACAAATCACTTTATCATCAAGCTTATGGTGAGTAGAAGACCGATCTTGAACAAAACATGTGCAGCCAAAAGCACAAGGAGGGATTGAAAAAAGTGTCTGCTCAGGGATTAAGACATGTAAGGGAGCCCTATACTGAAGAACACGATTCGGTATACGATTGCACAAAAAAGGTAGAAGTTAAAACATCAAAATACCAATAAGATTTTAGTACCCCCCATACCTCTAAGCATACANATATGAATCAGATAAGAACACAATTGCATAGTAAAAATCTCTGACTAATTGATGTACATATAATAGATTCATGACCAGTTTTGACGCATGAAAAACCGAATGTAATATAAATCTATCTGGGAGGCGGACTGTACCCTTACTAACATAAGGGCATGTGTCCCATCTGCTAACTGAACCTGTGTATGTAGCTGCTCATCAAAANACATGAATCAGATAAGAACACAATCGCATAGTAAAAATCTCTGGCTAATTGATGTACATATAATAGATTCATGACCAGTTTTGACGCATGAAAAATCGAATGTAATATAAATCTATCTGGGAGGCGGACTGTACCCTTACTAACATAAGGGCATGTGTCCCATCTGCTAACTGAACCTGTGTATGTAGCTGCTCATCAAAAGTGGTGAAATGATGGGCCTCACCTATCATATGACCATTTGCACCTAAGTCCAGCATCCAAAGGGGAGATGGATTGACGCAAGCATGAAAAATATGAGGTATATTTGTAGTGGTGGCAGTAGCAGTAGTAAGACCCTGAGAAGTCAGGGAGGACATAAGTATATCTAATCGGGAAGTGATAGCATCCGTATCACTCTGCTAAGGAGGAGCAGCAGTAGTAGTAGGAGGTGGTACCTCAGCAATAACAGCAACCGTACGGTCGCGAGGAGGCGGCTTAAGTTCCAGATGGAGCTTCCAGCAAGTAGTCCTAAGATGTCCTGGTTGGCCACAATAATCATACTGGCGAGAATTCCCNAACATCCAAAGGGGAGATGGATTGACGCAAGCATGAAAAATACGAGGTATATTTGTAGTGGTGGCAGTAGCAGTAGTAAGACCCTGAGAAGTCTGGGAGGACATAAGTATATCTAATCGGGAAGTGATAGCATCCGTATCACTTTGCTAAGGAGGAGCAGCAGTAGTAGTAGGAGGTGGTACCTCAGCAATAACAGCAACCGTACGGTCGCAAGGAGGCGGCTTAAGTTCCAGATGGAGCTTCCAACAAGTAGTCCTAAGATGTCCTGGTTGGCCACAATAATCATACTGGCGAGAATTCCCTTATCTACGCTGATCTGGGACACCCTGACAGCGCTGGTCTGAGTGCTGTCCAGCCCTGACTGAGGATCCTAAATGAGACCCAACAATAGTTACAAGGGCCATCTGGTCAGCTAGAGGAGTCAAGACTGCAATTGGAAGTAATGCAATATGGACGCAGCGCTCATGCTGCTCAATTATCGCATACACCTTATAAAGAGAAGGAAGCCTCAACATCAACAAGATCTGGGAACGAGACTCCTCAAACTCATCACGAAGCCCCATAAGGAACTTGTGAATCTTATACTCTTGCTCTCGAGTATGCAAGAATGCTATTACTTCGGGCTCTATTCTTAGAATAGCAGCAAGAGGATGCAGAGTCTCATACTCAAGGCAGCGCTAGGTCAAATAACCATAATAATCCTAAATGGTCATATTTTCGTGCCGAACATATGAGAGTTCTGGAGAAAGCTCATAAACACGAACTCCCTGTCCTGATTGGGAATACATCTCTGATAATGCACTCCATAGTTTCAGAACAAAGCTATGANCTCCTCAAACTCATCACGAAGCCCCATAAGGAACTTGTGAATCTTATACTCTTGCTCTCGAGTATGCAAGAATGCTACTACTTCGGGCTCTATTCTTAGAATAGCAGCAAGAGGACGCAGAGTCTCATACTCAAGGCAGCACTAGGTCAAATAACCATAATAATCCTAAATGGTCATATTTTCGTGCCGAACATATGAGAGTTCTTGAGAAAGCTCATAAACACGAACTCCCTGTCCTGATTGGGAATACATCTCTGATAATGCACTCCATAGTTTCAGAACAAAGCTATGAAACTAATAAATTCTGCAAACAGATGGCTCCATCGAGCCAAATAATCATCCAGGGTTGTCATCAGCTGGCTTTGGGTGAAATCCTGTCAGCTAACCAAGCTTCTCTACACGGCCTAAGAAAAACTGGAATGAGCGAGATCACTCAGCAAAGTTACGGTCATTCAACAACTATACCATAACTTTCTGAGAGATCATGCCCGGCCCGACAATATTGGTAATGCAACTGTGCCAGTAGGTACTGTATACTAGTCAAACATAAAAGTGAAAGTACTAATAGATGTCTCAACGATAGAAGTCTCAACGAAAAAAGTGTCAACAGTAGGGGTCTCAAGTTCCCCAGTAGTAGCCATATAATCATCAATACTAGGGCACCCGTGACAGAAAAATAACTCTAAGATAAATATTGAGATAACATAATATACTTTAAGTCAAACAATAACAACAGAAGGTCCAGAAAGCTCCTAAATAATTAGGTCACGATGTCCAGAAATTTAGGAAATATAAATAAGTGATCTACTGCATCAAGAGCAGATCAATAGAAAAATGGGATTCAACCCCTCGTAAAAGGTCCTAGAAGCTGCAACCCTAGAAAAAAAGGTTGTGACGCAAAGAGATGGCACTACGATGAAGAGCGCGGCATACGAAAGCGGGACAACTGTTATGATCGGAACTGAATTGGTCACTGTTGGTTTGGGTGGCTGGGTTCATTTGGGTTATTGGGCTAGGTGGCAGTGGGCTGGTCTGGGTTTACTTGGGTTGATGTCGGTGGGCAGTGGGTTTTGCTGACTTGGGTTGTCGCTGGTTATAGTTGGATTAGTTGGTTTAGTGACTTGGGTTGATGTCGGTGGAGTGGGCAGTGGTATTTTGTCGGTGGAGTGGGTTTTGCTGACTTGGGTTGATGTCGGTGGGCATATATGGGTATATGGTGTATATGTTTGTCGGTGTATATGGTGTAGCAGGGGTAATGCTTGGAGGTATGGGTGGCTGGGCTGCTTAAGTATTTGTTAAGTGTTTGTCGGTTGAGGGCTGGGTGGCTGGGCTGCTAAAGTATTTGTCGGTGTTTGTATATTCTGGTCGGTGAGGGCTGGGCTGCTCTCGCTGGTTTGTGGCTGTCGCTGGTTCGCTGCCGCTGCTGAAGGTGAGGGCTGATTTTGGTGGTGATTGATGATGAAGGCTGCCAGTGAGGATGATGGAGAAGGTTAGGGTTAAGGTATGACTCTTATACCAACTTGGAATAAACGTGAGTGAAAATGAATACAAACTAAGTGTAGAGCCCTCATATATATAGCCAATAAAAGTCACAATAAGGATAAAAAGGTAAAAAGGGAAAAACTCTAATAACCCTAATNAGGAATACAAACTAAATGTAGAGCCCTCATATATATAGCCAATAAAAGTCACAATAAGGATAAAAAGGTAAAAAGGGAAAAACTCTAATAACCCTAATAACCTAGGCTGCTATAACNATGAATACAAACTAAGTGTAGAGCCCTCATATATATAGCCAATAAAAGTCACAATAAGGATAAAAAGGTAAAAAGGGAAAAACTCTAATAACCCTAATAACCTANCTAACCAAGCTTCTCTACACGGCCTAAGAAAAACTGGAATGAGCGAGATCACTCAGCAAAGTTACGGCCATTCAACAACTATACCATAACTTTCTGAGAGATCATGCCCGGCCCGACAATATTGGTAATGCAACTGTGCCAGTAGGTACTGTATACTAGTCAAACATAAAAGTGAAAGTACTAATAGATGTCTCAACGATNAAAAGGGAAAAACTCTAATAACCCTAATAACCTAGGCTGCTATAACTCGAACAAGTATGTTTATATTTGTTTCATCATACATTATATAGATGCTCGAATGACAACCTGGATCCTTTGTTTTCTCAAAATGGTGCTCTCCTGCACTAGCAGTAACACTTGGAATCCAAATGGTCACTTAGGTACAAATTTTGCTATTTCAGGAATCTTGTGTTATCCTTGTAAAACTATCTGAAGAGTGCCCAACAGTAAGCAATTATTATTAGAATTGTGGACGAGAAAATTCCTTTCAAGGTCATTTTTCCCCTTTTTAATGTTTCTTTATAGAAATGCCCTCAAGGAGATACTAAAAATTTCAGCTTCTATAGGAATCTCTAAAATCGTGAATTCAATGAGCTTCTCTCCTCATGTCATTTGATCTCTGCTTATTTCTTTTGTCAATTTTTTCTTTAAGTTTCTTCGTTGTTGCAATTATTCTTATTCCCTGTATCTACTTTAGCCAATTTGAGATCCTATGCCCCCTTTTCCCACCCACACATTCTCTAATATTAAGGCTGTAACATGGTTAGTTGCTGTCAAGGAAAGTTAAGATCATAGGTGCCCCACAAATAGGACCCTTTAAGCTCTTTGGCTTGTTAGTTTGTGCTTTGTGAATATGGTGGTGAGACTATTGGGCATTTGTTATCTCATTGCTCTTATACCAAAAGCACACTGTATGACACTTTACATCAACAGGCATGTATCCGTGGATTCTGGGTTTTACATTATAATATTTCCAAAATGATTCACTGGTAGCCTGATTCAATTTCAAATAGGGCTGTGATCCCTTTACATAACCCAAATTATCCAATTCCATAAACCTCGTCCAAAAACCATCGTAAGGTTAGAGCTTCATTTGTCTATTATTAGCATTATAATTTTCTGGATACCATATTTTTTGTGTTGCAACTTCATGTGATTGCATTGCTTCAAGAATGATAAATAAGGCAATCTTAAAAAAATGGTTACCAGTTTTGCTCCAAGTCGTTTTTAATGGAAGTAAATGCCCATTAATAAATATTTGATTTCTGATTAAACTACAGAATATATATTTCTGATGAAGACGTCTCATTTTGGGAGGAAAATGATGTTATTCCAGCACTTACAATTGATAGCATGCGTGATTTGGTTCGCATCTTCATTAATGGGCAGCTTACAGGTATTTGCTTGTCTCATTATTTATAATGAGTTCATGTGTGTATCTTTTTTTCTCCTTTTGCTGTGCAGAAGGTCGTTTATTTGATTATCTCATTGTGACTCATTACTGTATGTTTTCATGGTCCCAGCCAAGCATTGTACATTGATCCTTACCATGTTTCGTTCTGTCCCTGCCAAACCCAGCCTGCCTCTCTTGGTCAGTATATGTTTAGGCTTCATCAAGATAAGAGGACTAAAATTGACACATCAAATCCATTCCAGCTAAGATCCATTTGTTTTCATGTGATTAGGTGATGTAGGACGAAAGACGAAGAAATAAGAAAATAGAAAGCGGTAGAAGAGATACCAAACCCTTGTAAGGATTAGGTCAAAAAACACACAATTCTCCACGAAGAAACACTTTTTTATTATATCACTCTAATTGAAAATAGTAGAACTTACTTCTATATTTATAGGGTAAGTCTACTACCAAAATAAAAATTAGTATCCTAATAAAATTTTAAAATAGTTTCATAACCAAATTCTTATCCTACTAAAACTCTATAATAATTCTCTTGTCAAACTCTAATTAATACTCTAGTCAGACAAATATTCCCTAACTAATATAATAATACTAAACAAATAATAAAATTCAACTCTTCAATTAAGTTCATCCGACCCCTTTTCTATCTCTATCATTAGGCTTCATCAAGATAAGAGGACTAAATGAAACATGTAAACAACTTGTACTCTNTTGTCAAACTCTAATTAATACTTTAGTCAAACAAATATTCCCTAACTAATATAATAATACTAAACAAATAATAAAATTCAACTCTTCAATTAAGTTCATCCGACCCCTTTTCTATCTCTATCATTAGGCTTCATCAAGATAAGAGGACTAAATGAAACATGTAAACAACTTGTACTCTATATAAAAGTGGGCCAGACAACATGAAGCTTCTTTATTTGCTTTTTTTTTTTTAACATACCACCCCCATTTTTTTTATTTACTTCAAAAATAAAGAAAACATGAAGCTTCTTTATTTACTAGCCTCTGCAGAGGTCATGCTTTATAGACTGTGTAATGGTTCAACTTATCGTAAAGAACATATAGAAAATTGATAGATATTTTTATCAAAAACTTTAAACTTTTTGAAATGAGCAGCAATTAGTGCAGTCATGGGCAGATTCCACACTTTTCATGATAAAAAATTACAATTTCTGTTTTGTTTCATCACATCCTTGAGCCAGAGTTGAAGTACCTGAAGACTTTCTCTAACTTATTATGATTTAACAAAAATGAGATCAAAAATTTGAACTGCCGCATTGTGCTTATTAAGAAGTTTCAGGCTAGGTTGGCAAATGGATGATATTCATAAAATTTGCCTAGACAAAGTCAATTGTCCTGTATGGATATTTTTAATTATGCATTTACTTGTCGCTATCATATTTCAATTATTCATTTTGGCACCTCAACTTTTCTCAGCGTATTTGTGGATATGAACTTTTTCATGAAAGATTCCTTACAAAAAATGGATGACAATTTGGCCCAAGATTTGGATAACCTATCTCAGTTTTGTCAGTCAATACCTTTCACGCTGTTGTAATAATTGAGGCAATTTTGTCAATTTAGATGAAATTTAATTCATACATGATCAATCTACATGTGCAATTACATTATGCACGGGGGCAAAGCCAAGTTTTTATTTGAGGGGGGCACCAAAACATGAATAAAAAAATTTACCAGGTCACTACTAGGGTCATTTTTAAATTTAGACCACCATGCCACCCAACCTTGAGTGTAGTCTACTCATTTGGTGTTAAATGTCATTGTTTAGAATAAACTAGTTAAGTTGGACACAACTAGGATACTTCCCCCAACCTAGGTGAGATGTACCTTCTATATAGGGGTCAGAATGGGTTAGGAGTTTTTGCTAGTCCTGGGCTTTGGGTTAGGGGAGGGATTTACATGAAACTCGCCTTTTCAAACAGCAAAAAAATAAGAAGTTTGTGGTACAAAATAATTAGTTTATCTCCAAGAAACATGAGAGATGTGCTGCAATAATGTTCTAGGTGTTTTACTGGGTTCAGAAATCAAAATGTTATAATATGCGAAATAAGTGATAAATACGAAAGATCATCATGTCACAGAGGATAAGAATATCACAGAGGAGGTGACATATCCGAATTCCAAAAGAGGTAACAAATACAAAAGATTATCATGTCACAGAGGATAAAAATACCATAATTAGTGCGTGGAGCATGAAATTCGTGTGAATAATATATGTTACCCATGTGACTGCAACATTTGAGTGCAAAGTTAAAATTGGTAAAAGTTGGAAAGTTCAAGTTGGTTAAATTAGTGGTTGAAATTAAATATAAGTGACAATGTCGAAGAGGATTGGAATATCTTAAATAGTGTATGAAGCATGAAATTCTGTGTGAAAAATATTTATAGGCCATGCAAATAGGATATCTGAGTACAAAGTTATGGTTGGTCAAAGTTAGGAAGCTCTAGTTAGTTAAACTAGTGGCCGAAACCTAAATATGGTCACAAGAAGGATCATCATGTCAGAAAGATAAGAACACCATAATCATGATGTGAAACATAAAATTCCACATGAAAAGTATATATCAACTATGTAATTGTGACATCTGAATACAAATTGAAGATTGTTTAACATTAGGAAGTTCAAGTTGATTGAATCAGTGATCGAAACTTGAAAAATGTGACAAATACCAAAGATCATCACGTCACAGAGGATAGGAACACCATAATTAGTATGTGGGACATGAAATTACGCGAGAAAAGTATATGTTATCTATGCAAATGTGACATCCAAGTACAAAGTTGAGGTTGGTTGAATTTAGAAAGCTTTAGTTTGTTAAACTAATGGCCGAAACAATTTTTAAAACATGAAAGGGTTGTCAAATACAAAAGATCATCATGTCGTAGAAGATAGGAACACATTGTGTGAAGACTGCAATTCTGCTTGGAAATCATATATTACCCATGCGATTTCGATATCCAAGCACAAAGATATGGTTGGTCAAAGTTAGGGAGATGAAGTTGGCTAAACTAGTGATCAAAACCTAAAAGAGGTGATAAAATCATATCGGAGAGGATAGGAATGCCATACATAGAAGGAGCAAATGAGTATTTTGGAAATTATGAATTGCTTGTAATCATTGATGTAGATCTTCTTATGCACAATGATAGGGTAGGTAAATCAATGACTAGACAACAATTTTTTAGGTGTTGGAATTAGTTAGGAGTTATTATTATGGGTGTTTTTGTCATTTCTTGTTTGTTAATAAGTATGGGGCTGGTCTCCCCATTCCAAGGTGTGCTAGTCACTTTTTTCTTTTCTTTTTCCGTCATATCCCTCTCCATGTTTTTAACATGGTATTAGAGCACCCAAAGTATTTATTTTTTTGACTTTTATTTCTTTCTTCTTTGATCCATTGTTGCTTCTTGCCATCACCACGATAAGAAAGACCTTTTTTAAGGAGCATCAAACATTTTAAACAGATATTGACACTATTTAAGGAGCATGAAATGTTCAAAATAATGTTGATATTTATTAATGCTTATCTTCTCGATCTCCCTCTTCCCTCCTGTGTTGATGCTCATTTTTCATGTGATCTCAATTCCGGAATAATAGAATACTTCAAACACAAGGCCTTCGGCCTTCTCAAGGATCAAAATTCGTGGGTAGAAAAAATCAAAATTTTTATGCCCCAGGATATTTTGGAATTGAAATTCCTCATTTTTTCGCTGTTTCCAAAACTTTTCTGTTTATGAGTTGACCAAAACAAAATTTAGATACTTGGTCTTGCTCCAAGTCGTTATATTGTTTAAAATCATCAAAACTTCTTCCTAAANGTCACAGGATATTTTAGAATGGTTCTGGATATTTTGGAATTGAAATTCCTCATTTTTTCGCTGTTTCCAAAACTTTTCTGTTTATGAGTTGACCAAAACAAATTTAGATACTTGGTCTTGCTCCAAGTCGTTATATTGTTTAAAAGCATCAAAACTTCTTCCTAAATTACTGTTGCCAACTTGTGTGTTTGTTCTAGTTCCTAGGCAAGGGAAATATTAAATGTCTTTTGTGTTGGATTTANGCCCCAGGATATTTTGGAATTGAAATTCCTCATTTTTTCGCTGTTTCCAAAACTTTTCTGTTTATGAGTTGACCAAAACAAAATTTAGATACTTGGTCTTGCTCCAAGTCGTTATATTGTTTAAAATCATCAAAACTTCTTCCTAAATTACTGTTGCCAACTTCTTGTTTGTTCTAGTTCCTAGGCAAGGGAAATATTAAATGTCTTTTGTGTTGGATTTACCAAAAAAAGCTTATTGTGGAGTAAATTTGATGTAACAATTATATTGGCATACTTAATTGAGTGCCATACTCTAATACAATTCAATGAGCCACCCCTGAATTTACATTGACTTGCTGCCATCTCCTTCTCTTTTTCAGTTTTGATACCATCTGTGATGTTTAGCCTCTTAACTGTATGTCTTTTGGAAGTGAAGGTAGTGCGAAGGGTGATTGGATCAAGGTCGTGCAGTCTGTTCAACTTATGCAAGGGTATAATGATATAGTTTTAATGTCTGAAACAGTAGGCTTGCAGGTAATGTTAGCTAACTTTGTTATCAAAGCACTTTGTTAAAAGGCACTAAATGAATGCATTTTCCTGGAAAACTGAAATCTATTGTACTCTTCATTCCAAAACTTGTAGTAGTGAACTCAAAGTAGAATTTTCAGACGTAGATGTCCTAAAATAAAATGACTTTTCTTATAGATTTTTTTAGGCTCATATATGCTGATTGAAGCCAGTGTTTCCATACCCATTGTTTCCTCTTAGGTAGTGTATTATTTTGTTAGATCAGCTTTTGTTAGATGTAATGCCTCTTGTAGGGCTAGTTTTCTTCAAGCTCTTATCTCTTTATGTTGCTTGGGGTAGAACAATTATATATGTGATGTATTACTCAAAGAGGATTTCTTTTGGTAAGTTTTTGGTTTTTGTTTCTCAAACCAGATATAAATTTCACTGTCTTGTTATATTGCTTTATCAATCATTCAGAATTACGGTGCCTTCATGGAGAAGGACGGGGCAGGGTTTAAGGGACGAATTAAACTTACTGGCTTTAAAGTTGGGGAAATTGATCTCACAGAGTCATCATGGACCTACCAGGTACATTTCCATATATTGCATCTCTATATTTACTTTTGTATGTTTATACTAGTTTAATCAACGGATGAACTGAATTTTTTTTTGTATTTTCTCACAATTCCTACCTAATTTCTTAGTTGATTTGCCACTCAGTTGCAGCAGTTGCAGTTGTAATAAGTTCATGCCACAAACATGGTTTGGGAACAAAGTATACAGGAAATGACGAAATATGTGGGAATGACTTAGCAAATGTGTATAGACATTGAAAACATAGAGGAAACTGTTTGAGAAGGAAAATGAATGGACAAGAAAAATAAGAAGAGAGAATAAAAAATATTGCTCAGGTTACAACCGCTTCAGATCTTATGAAGCACCTTTGAAGCCCGCACCACAAACTGTTACAGCACAAACATGGGCTGGTAGTATGGATTGTTCCGAACTTAAAAAGTATGAAAGTGCAAAACTGACAACCTATTTGTCAATTCAGACAAACAAATCATACTTTGGGTAAATATATAAACTTAGCTAATGAAAATGTGACAAAAAACATGCCGCTGCTTATCTTTACCGATATATAAATTGACCTTGAAAGATGATTCATTTGTTCTTGAAGGGCAAAACAACTATGCAAGTCTTATTTCTTAGACATTCTGTCAAACTTCTTCATTAAATTGTAAGTTAGAATCAGAAAATAGTGGATAGTAATATATGTTCTGCAAAGTAGGCTCACTGTTCAGATGTATTTGAAGTTAAACAATAACAAAATATGAAAAATCCACTTTAACAATGAAACTACATATTTTTCCTGTATAAAAGAGGCTCACACATTTTTATGAAATGCATAGTGGTTGTTTGAATAGTTTAAAGAGTTTTCAACAATATTTGGTCGAAATAATGTAAGTTTTGAAAATTACATTCAAGTTTAGTTCTCTTTATTAAACAATTGTAAACAGTTAGGCATTTTTCAGTACAATTTGATTTGAAACATTTAACCATATCTGCAACAATGTCATGTGTTTGCTTATTTTTGTATTTGGCTTTCTCAAAGTTTATGAAACCATAGTTTGAACAATTTCTATTTCCTTTAAGAAATTATCCTTAAAGTTATCCTTCAACATAAACGTATGATGTAAGTTATCCTTCAACATAAATCAAATTATCTTACTGCACAGTCCACGATGCCAAACTGAGAGAGAAGCTAAGCTTCAAAATTTGAATTTTGACAAATTGACGTAAATAAAGAAATGAAGGGTAAATATCATACGGACCCCTAATATTTGAGGTACCACACAGACATCCTTTCAAATTTTAGAAATGATGCTGAGCCCCTAATACTTAGACTACATTAACTATTTTTGCAAGAAAGATCATTTTTNGGACCCCTAATATTTGAGGTACCACACAGACATCCTTTCAAATTTTAGAAATGACGCTGAGCCCCTAATACTTAGACTACATTAACTATTTTTGCAAGAAAGATCATTTTTGTCTTTTGTTTAACTAGTAGTAAAGTAGTTAAACTTATTTCCAGATCCAAACCCATGAATTGGGCCTACAGCCACAGCTCCTGGCGTGTAAAAACATAGACACTCACTCAATCTTGCATACACGCACCCACTTTGTCTCTTTCTCTACTGTTGTCATTGCACCCCCCTCCCCCTCCCCCTCCCTCCCCCTCTCCCGCTTTCGCTTCAGTTGCCTCCCCATCTACCTCACTGTTGTTACCCCCAACTCCCAACCTCACCCATCATAACCCCTCCTCCCACCTGCTGTTACTACTCCCAACTCTCAACCCCACTCAATACAACCCCATCCACCTACCTTGATGCACACTTATATATATACAAATGAATCCTACTCCCACTCCCACTCCCACTCTTCTCTTGCCTTGGGTTTACTTAAGTCTTCGAGGGAGTAGAGACCATATATCGCTAATAGTGTGGTGATGAGAACAACTTGTGATTGGGTTTTTGATTGACTCAGGTTTTTGCATCAAGGGTACGAATTTTGGTGTGATTTTGAATTGGGTTTTTGGATTTTGATAGGTATGTATTTGTTTAGGGCGGGATGAATGTTTGTTTTTCTATGTTACTTCTGTGTTTATGTGTCTGTCAGTATATGTGTGTTACAGAGAATGAGAAGGTGAGAGAAAAAGAGTGATAGAGGTGAAAATGGGAAAGAGAAATGGAGGTGGATTTGTTGGAGGGATAATTGCCGCAACATTATTAGTATTTGTGGGGCTATGGAGCTGTGGTGATGGTGCGATTGTGATTGTGGAGCTAGAATGATGGTAGTTTCTTGGCTGTTTTTTGGGGGCTAAGTGGGGATTGTGGGGCTGATGATGCGGGTGGTGGCTATTAGGAAGAGAAAAGGGTTAGGGGTGTTTGACCATGTTGACCAAATTTTTGATAAATTTTATCCAAAATTTTTGATAAATTTTATCAATGATTTATGGTGTAATTAATTAAAGTTGGAATTGTAATAGAATTGGATAATTGATTAATCACCAAAAATATAAATCCTACAATTCTGAGTAATTGTATTGTTTTTTTCGATATACGTCCCTCAATCATTTTTGTCATTTTTTAACAATGCATCTATAGTAGAAAAGAATGCAACCAGAAAAGAGCGAAGAAAAGGTTGAAAAAAGTGCATAATGCATACCTTGATCTTGTAGTTGAGGGTCAAGCTAAAAGTTAGACCCCGTTGGTTAATGAATTGTATAGTTATTGTTTAGATTATAAGTAATGCATGAATTCTATTATTAAATAATGATTACTGTGAAGAAAAGGGTAAATTTGCCTCTTTATGCTAAGTTGGTGGCAAAATTGTCTTTGAAATCTCAAATATATTATGGGTATTTTTAGTGTTATAAAATTTTGGGATCTCATCAGCTTTGACTTTTAGTCTTCATAACATCAGTTAATCAAATAGTATGGCTGTTAGAAGTTTCAAATGCCATAGGGTTTAAATGTCATTTTTGAAATGTCAAGATTGTCCATGTAATAATGTCAATTATCAGAGGTCCATGTGTTATTTATGAAAAGAACAAAAGAAGGTTTCTAATTCAGAGGAAGTTAAAGAGGTGAGTTTTTCTATTGGGCACCCATCTAAAGCTATCTCTTGCACCAAAATTCAGAATTCTAGCCTTATTTCTTCAAGGGGGTTTGGGATTAGTACCCAATGTGGGGAGTGAGTTTTTTCCTTCATCATGTCCTATTATTTAGAATGGTGTTTCCATAATAGTCTTAGGAGATTATGGTGGGGTTCTTCGTCTTTACCTATCAATTGTGTCTCTATGGGTAGTGGTAATTTTGCTATTTAACGTTTGTTAGACAAATAGAAAGAAAGTTTCTCTTATGCATTGATGTGTATTGAGAGTGAAGATGCCATAGAAAATTATGTTTTACGGATCCTTAAGTTCAACCTTTTGAAGCTTATGATTCTTGTCTCTGGGAAAGATTTTGGCCTTGTTACAAATGAGTTGAGAGAGTGAAACAAAAATAGGAACAGTGAGGAAAGGTTTAGTTTATCTGATGATGAAAAGTGGGCTGTTTTGAAAAAATTTCTAAAAGAAATTGATTTGTCTTTAGTCCACAATAAATAGAAAAGTAGAAGAAAGGGTGAAGGTAAATTTGTGAGAAAGAATAAGGAGATGAGAGAGCTTAGAAATTTACAGTCAGGGATAAATTATGATAGGATAATGTATAGGAGCAATGGGGAGGGTGATGTGACTTTATCATGAATATTATTATTTAGAACATGAGGGGTTTGTGATCAAAAAATAAGCCTAGTTCAATTAGGGATGTGCTTATTGGAGAGTGTCTTGATATGATTATTTTGTAGAAATTGAAAAAGGAGAAGTTTGATAAGAAATTGATAAAAAGTGTGTGGGATTCTAGGTTTAGGAACTACTTTTATTTGCCGTCCGTTGGGAATCAGGGGGTATAATTATTATGTAGGATGAAAGGACCATTATTATGAAGGAATCGGTATAGGGGAAATATTCACTTTTGGTTAGGATTAAGTCTAGTGATGGTTGTGACCGGTAGTTAACTAGGTTGTGTGGTCCAAATTATCCTAGGGAGAGAGGTTGACAATGTTACCTGGATCGTGGGTCACTTTGGTACGAGTACGGGTACATGGTAAGACACTTTTTTAGGTACGCGATACGATGGGAGTAAGTTTAGTTGATACGATATTTTGGGTCGTAATTCATTTTGAAATTTTTATATAGATCATTTTCACTGATATACAACAATTATATATTACAGAACATTCATAAATATTAAGTTAGTTATCGTTTATCTTATAGTTGTGCTTGATTTTCTATTATCTAAAATAATATATAATTATAAATCTATGTACATGTAGTCAATTAATAAGTATTTTATATTTGTATTATATGTTCTAAAGTGAATTGATTTAGGGTTAGTATTATAATTTGAGGTCGTTCATTTTGGTAATCTAGATCGCGAACCCACCTCGTTTGGGATTGATGTACACAAATCGTGGGTTGTTGAGGATTTAGTAAATTTTGGTAACCATAGAGGTAGACTGTGAGAGGAATTGGCAGGTTTGTTTGGGTTATGTAGTTCGCGTTGCTGTGTGGGTGGAGATTTTAATGTCATTAGATATCTATTTGAAAAGTTAAATGGAAGACGAAGGACTAGGAGTATGAGGGATTTTGATGCTTGTATCGGTGAAACAAGGTTAAAGGATCCTTATTTGGGTAATTGTACTTTCACTTGGTCAATTTTTAGAGATAATCCAGTTTAGTCAAATTTTAGAGATAATTCAGTTTGTAATAGGTTGGATAAGTTTTTTTTCTCGCCTAGGTGGTGGAAGGACTGTTATCTGGGAATGCTTCAAGAGAGATTGACAAGGGTAGCATCGAATTATTGTCCTATAGTTCTTAATTCTTCTTTGATGAAATGGGGTTCTTGTCCCTTTAGGTTCGAGAATATGTGGTTATAGTATCATGCATTTAAAAGACAATTTAAGGAATGTTGGGGGAAGGAAATTTTCAGGGTTAGGAAGGTTTTAAATTTATGAAAAAGCTAAAATGTGTGAAGCATAAGGTGAAAGTGTGGAATAAAGAAATGTTGGGGATATAAATGTTACTAATTGGAGAGGTTGATAAGAGTGAGGAGAGGGGCACATTAGGTGAGGATTTGAAAAGGGAGAGAAGGGAGTTAAGGAATAAGTTTAAGGAAGTGGTGTTCAAGGAATAAATTAGTTGGAGGCAAAAGGGTAGAGTGAAGTGGTTGTGCAAGGAGATAATAATTCCAAACTTTTCGTTGGATTGACAATGGTAAGAAGAAGAAGAAGAAGAAATTCATTGATATATTGGAATTGGAAGACGGAAGGATTATTGAGGATGGAGTGATGGAAAGTAACATTGTTAAGTTTTTTGCCCAATTATATTCATCGCAAAGAGGTGGTAAGCCAATTGTGTAAGGGTTAGAGTGGAGTTTTATTGAGGAAGCAAACTCTAGGTGGATTGAGACCTTTTGAGAAAGAAAAAGTGAGAATGACTATTTGAGTGTGGAAGAGATAAAGCTTCTGGTCTTGATGGTTTTACCTTGGCCATTTTTCAAGATTGCTGGAATATTATTATGGGGATTTGATAAAAGTTTTTCATGAATTCTTCCAAAGTGGTGTTAATGTGTTATTAATGCAATCTCTAAATGCTACTTTCATTTGTTTGATCCCAAAAAAAGATAAATCTATGAAAATTAGGGATTTAGGCCAATAAAATTATTGCTAAAGTGTTATCATTGAGACTAAGGGAGATTTTTAGGGCTAGTTTGGATGAATTTTGAGGAGGGGTTTAGAGTTACTTCTCCAAACCCAAACCCCTCTTTGCAAAGATGTGATTCATCATTTAGTCCGGTCCATACCTATGCTTTGTATACATCACAGACACATGTAGGACCCACGGATATGTCATAATTATTAACAATTATTTATTCTGTAAATGACTATTTTACCCTTGATCAATCCAATCCATATCATGTTAAAGAGTATAATTGTCTTTTAGATCCGTAACCCCTTACCCATCTTCCCTTACCCACCTCCCCCTAGATTTGACGAAACTCATGATCATTGGTTTAATTTTCGGGCTAGCTACAGGTTGGGTTTGAAAATCCGAGACTGAATTTTCTATATAAACATGGGATTTGGGGGAGTTTTGGACTATTTTTTCCAAACGCATCTTATCAAGCTCATCCATACCCCCTTACCAAGCAGCTCCTTAGAGATACTATCTTTGAGTGCCAAGGTGTTTTTGTTGAAGGAAGACAAATTCTTGATGTTGCTTTAATGGCTAATGAAGTAATTGAAAAATATAGAGTTAGAGGAAATGAGGGTTTTGTGTCTATGATTGATTTTGAGAAGGCCTATGATCATATGGATTGGGATTTTTTTGGATTATGCTTTGAAAGTGAAGGGCTTTGGATTTCAATGGTGGAGATGGGTTAAGGGTTCTTTGCAATTTATGAACTTCTTTGTTTTTATAAATGGAAAACCAAGCGGTAGATTTAGGGCATCTATAGGATTGAGAGTAGGGATCCTTTATCATCCTTTCTCTTTACTATAGTTGCAGATGGGTTGAGTAGATTGGTAAGAAGGGCTAAAAGTGTTAATTTAGTTGAAGGATTACTGTGGACGGGGATAAAGTGTCCATTTTTCATTGCAGTTTGCAGATGATACTCTATTTTTTTCTGTGGGTAATGAGGAAAAAATGTTGATTTTTAAGAATATTGTGGAAGTGTTTGGGATGATATCTAGTTTGAAGGTGAATATGGATAATAGTATTAGCATACTTGTGGGTATAAATTCACACCATGATAAGATCAATATAATTGCATAACTTATGGGGTGCAAGGTGGGGAAATGGCCTATGAAGTCCTTAGGTTTACCATTGGGTGAGAATCCTTTGTCTTCATTGTTTTGGGAGCCTGTTGTGGAAAGGGTGAGAAAAACATTAGATTGGTAGAAGAGGGCTTTCATTTCCAAAAGGGTAGGTTAACTTTAGTTCAGTCTGTCTTGTGTAGTATTCCCACATTCTTTTTATCTTTATTTAAAATACCTATTCAAAGATAAAATGAAATGAAATTTTTTGTAGGAGGGAAGTGGAGTGCGGATGAGGGATCACTTAATTAGTTAGGAAGTGGTTTCTAGATCTAGGGATAAAAAAAATTTGAAGGTAAGAAATATAGCTTTAGTAAGTAAGTGGCTTTGGAGGTTTCCCTTAGAACATAATTTTTTGTGGCATTTAGTTATCAAGAGCAAATATGGATTGCAAGCTAATGGATGAGAAAAGCTAATAGGGTGAAAGAGGAAGTTACTGATGCCCATGGAAATTTATATCACAATTCACAGGGATTGCCGATGTTTTCCCAAAATCTTATTTTTAGGGTGGGTAAGAAAGACAAAGTTCGCTTTTGGTCAGATATTTGGTCAGGTGGTCATCTTTTAAAATATTGTTTCCATGTCTTTTTCACTTATCATCCTTTCAGGTTGATTCCATTGCTTCTATGGTGAGATCCTATGATCAACCATATTTTTGGGATTTCAGTTTTCGTATGAATTTAGATGATGAAGAATCTATGGAGTTGACATCTCTTCTTAATTGGCTTAATAGTTCTTCGTTGAATTAAGATTTATGTGATCAAAGAAGATAGAAAATTGAATCTTTGGTTACTTTCCCTTGTAAATCTTTCTTTACTTCTTTGATGGAAGAATATTCTTGTCCTATCTTTATTCATGCCTCAATTATTTGGAAGGCTAAAGTTCCTATTAAGGCACAAATTTTTGCTCGTGCTGTTGCACATGAAAAGATTAATACCAATGATATGCTTCAGAAAAGATGACCTAATAGTTGTTTTTTCCCTTAGTGGTGTGTGATATGTAGGTGTGATGTGCAGAGTATTGATCATCTATTCTTTCATTGCCCTATTGCTTTGTCTTTGTGGTTTAAGTTGTTCAGTTTGGCTGGTTGAGTTGGGTTATTCCCAAATCATGTACGCTGTTTTTTGTTGAAGAATTGAANAGGTTGGGTTTGAAAATCCGAGACTGAATTTTCTATATAAACATGGGATTTGGGGGAGTTTTGGACTATTTTTTCCAAACGCATCTTATCAAGCTCATCCATACCCCCTTACCAAGCAGCTCCTTAGAGATACTATCTTTGAGTGCCAAGGTGTTTTTGTTGAAGGAAGACAAATTCTTGATGTTGCTTTAATGGCTAATGAAGTAATTGAAAAATATAGAGTTAGAGGAAATGAGGGTTTTGTGTCTATGATTGATTTTGAGAAGGCCTATGATCATATGGATTGGGATTTTTTTGGATTATGCTTTGAAAGTGAAGGGCTTTGGATTTCAATGGTGGAGATGGGTTAAGGGTTCTTTGCAATTTATGAACTTCTTTGTTTTTATAAATGGAAAACCAAGCGGTAGATTTAGGGCATCTATAGGATTGAGAGTAGGGATCCTTTATCATCCTTTCTCTTTACTATAGTTGCAGATGGGTTGAGTAGATTGGTAAGAAGGGCTAAAAGTGTTAATTTAGTTGAAGGATTACTGTGGACGGGGATAAAGTGTCCATTTTTCATTGCAGTTTGCAGATGATACTCTATTTTTTTCTGTGGGTAATGAGGAAAAAATGTTGATTTTTAAGAATATTGTGGAAGTGTTTGGGATGATATCTAGTTTGAAGGTGAATATGGATAATAGTATTAGCATACTTGTGGGTATAAATTCACACCATGATAAGATCAATATAATTGCATAACTTATGGGGTGCAAGGTGGGGAAATGGCCTATGAAGTCCTTAGGTTTACCATTGGGTGAGAATCCTTTGTCTTCATTGTTTTGGGAGCCTGTTGTGGAAAGGGTGAGAAAAACATTAGATTGGTGGAAGAGGGCTTTCATTTCCAAAAGGGTAGGTTAACTTTAGTTCAGTCTGTCTTGTGTAGTATTCCCACATACTTTTTATCTTTATTTAAAATACCTATTCAAAGATAAAATGAAATGAATTTTTTTGTAGGAGGGAAGTGGAGTGGGGATGAGGGATCACTTAATTAGTTAGGAAGTGGTTTCTAGATCTAGGGATAAAAAAAATTTGAAGGTAAGAAATATAGCTTTAGTAAGTAAGTGGCTTTGGAGGTTTCCCTTAGAACATAATTTTTTGTGGCATTTAGTTATCAAGAGCAAATATGGATTGCAAGCTAATGGATGAGAAAAGCTAATAGGGTGAAAGAGGAAGTTACTGATGCCCATGGAAATTTATATCACAATTCACAGGGATTGCCGATGTTTTCCCAAAATCTTATTTTTAGGGTGGGTAAGAAAGACAAAGTTCGCTTTTGGTCAGATATTTGGTCAGGTGGTCATCTTTTAAAATATTGTTTCCATGTCTTTTTCACTTATCATCCTTTCAGGTTGATTCCATTGCTTCTATGGTGAGATCCTATGATCAACCATATTTTTGGGATTTCAGTTTTCGTATGAATTTAGATGATGAAGAATCTATGGAGTTGACATCTCTTCTTAATTGGCTTAATAGTTCTTCGTTGAATTAAGATTTATGTGATCAAAGAAGATAGAAAATTGAATCTTTGGTTACTTTCCCTTGTAAATCTTTCTTTACTTCTTTGATGGAAGAATATTCTTGTCCTATCTTTATTCATGCCTCAATTATTTGGAAGGCTAAAGTTCCTATTAAGGCACAAATTTTTGCTCGTGCTGTTGCACATGAAAAGATTAATACCAATGATATGCTTCAGAAAAGATGACCTAATAGTTGTTTTTTCCCTTAGTGGTGTGTGATATGTAGGTGTGATGTGCAGAGTATTGATCATCTATTCTTTCATTGCCCTATTGCTTTGTCTTTGTGGTTTAAGTTGTTCAGTTTGGCTGGTTGAGTTGGGTTATTCCCAAATCATGTACGCTGTTTTTTGTTGAAGAATTGAATGGATTCGGAAGACATGCTACAGGGTTTATGTTGTGGAAATGTGTGACTGTTACTATTTTTGGGTCATATGGAAGGAAATTAATTCAAGAATTTTTGAAGATCAAAGTGAAATGTTTGAAGAGCTATGGAACTGACAAACCGTATTCATTTTATCGCTTCATTTTGAGCTTCGGTGTCTATGGTTGATTTCCTTGTTCAACCTCTTTGATATATTTGCATATTTTATTAATATATATCCGTTATGCTTCCTATAAAAAAAAAAAAAAAAAGACACTAGAATGAATTAGACTGGATTATATTGTAAAGAAAGAAATCCTGAGTTTGTCTTTGTGTTGCACCAGACTGTTGCTGAACAATTATGAAAGTCTGGCATCTGGTGCTTCCTCTGGAGCATCTTGTTTACTGATTAAAGATTTTTTACAGCTGCTAAAGCAATATTGAAGTTTGGGAAACCTAATTTTTTTTTATTTACACTTTTGTGAATTTGGAAGTTAGCTAAGAGTCTTTCCTTGCCTGACCTTATTTTATTTTGTTGATTCTTTTGTGCTTGGGGTTTTTGTGTGGTTGGGGGGAAGGGAGGGAGTTAGCTTGACTCATAAGTAGTAAGTGCCATCAGGGTTCTTCTTTGAAGTAGGCAGTTTACACAGTATACTGAATTTGATCCATACTTGGGCTATATTGCCATTTGTAGATACTTTTTGTACAAACTTGTGTAAAGTACTTGTGCAAAACTCTACATACACATCGTTTGCACAAGACTGATCAAATGTTTGAAAATAGTATCACTTACAGTTGCTAACTACAACTTTAATCTTACCTTCTTATTGCTGGCTACGATTTCTCCTGTTGTGATGTGACATATTTTACATACTTTTGGGTTTTTACACCTTCATTTTAGGTCATGTTATGATCTTGAATATGGAATTCTCTTACTTTTATCTTCTTTTTGTTATTTCCTTCCTTCACCTAGTGTTAAACAAAGATGTGCACTAATGGCTGGGTTGTTACTAATTTGACTACAGACTGGGCTTATGGGTGAATTCTTGAAAATATATACCACTAGCGAGAATGAGAAAGCCAAATGGACTACTTTGATGCCCGATGCAATCCCATCAACCTTTTCTTGGTACAAGGTAATTCTGTGGTGAACAATGTTTGGGATAGTGATCTTTTGTCTCTGCTTAGTTACTCATTTAAGGTGTGATGTAGTGCACACGAATCCCATTGCATCATTAAGCTTAGAGTCATCCTTTGTTCTCTTAATTTGGCATATTAACAAAGCAAAGATACTGTAGCATCGTTCTGGCATAAAAGTTTGTCTGTCTGACTTGTCAAACCTGATATTTTGTTTACAATACTAATCTTGATGCTCTCTCTCACAGGTATGGTTGTTGGTACCCATGAAAAGAGTAGCTTAATATTTACAGTAGTTGATCAATTGCTAAGAATCTTATGGCCTAAAAGTTCTGTCATTTTCATTATGCAACTTTAATGCTTTGGTTCATAGGAATGGTACTATTTTGGCTCTAAAAATCCAAAATAAAATATACCATTATCAGCCAGTGAAAATACCAAGGCATGAAATGTCTCCTTTTTCAGTAAGTGGCATGAACTTGTTTTTACTGAACATAATGTGTTTTCAATAACAATGAGGGAAAACTTATGCAACTTAAGCAGAATGTGGGAGTTGATGAAATTTATTTTTCTTTGCCTTATATTTTGGGATAGGTAAATGTAGGATTATATGAATAAATAGGTAGGAACAGACCCACATAATTGTGGCTTCATCCAACATGAACCATTTGTCATTCATCACCAGGGAGTTGAATGGAAGTGTTAATCACGTTTTCAAATCATTAAGTGGGAAGAAGGTAGGAACTGCACACTCTTCCCTTCCCATACATGAAGAATATAGACTGTGTACATTTATGAGCTTTTTCTACTCAGAAACTAAAGGATCAATGGAATGTTTATGTATGGACATCTATTTAGCCTATATATCTGGAAGATCTTTTGAATGGCATGTCTGTTCTTACACAAAGACACCCTTTTAGTTAATATTCTATCCTTTAAGAAACAAATACAGGAATTCTAGAGGGAATGCATTAATTTAGATGCTCGCCAAGGTATTCTGTATCAGTGTCAGCTCCTTTCCAGACTACCTGTCACTGAATCTCAACCATTTGCACCTTCAAAGTTGTCAGCACCAACCAAAAACATAGTATTAAAAAGGTACTTTATTACTAAGGCTATCACGGGTGCAGCTCCTCTGCTTTAAGGAAAAAACAGCACATAGTGCTGTTGGGAAAAGCGACACCGTTTTGTTTATATGTTTTGCACAATAAATGTTAACTCCCAAGAAACAATGCAGTTTGGTATAAATTTCTGAAGTTAAATTTTTTCCCCCAAACAAGCCCTATCTGTAGCTCATTTGCACACCACCCTCAAAACCCTATCTGCATCTCATGGATATAGATGGAGATGGTGGAGGGGACAACTGCGCTTAGAAAAATTTCCTAATTTTATAAAATAATGGTGAAGTAATCTTTACAAGTTTAAGAGTTCCTCCCATCAAGAACTTTTTATGTTGTGGACTGTAAAAAAATTTCCCCAGCAAAAAAACCCGGAAAGCTTTGCACACCAAAATAACTCTTCACTCTGCAGTCTCCCAACTTTTCTCCACCTCTCATCTGCACAGCATCTGAATGATTTTCCAAGCAGCCTCCACTTCCAGTCTATTCTTTTTAATTGCAACAAGTATTGATGGCCATAGACTTCGACCACTGTTAATGTCATGACGTTAATGTGAGCTAAGACATGAATTGCGTATGGCCATTCATTTTTAAAACGCAGTGGCGTTGCAACCTCAAGCATGAGGTCTTCTTAAATATCAACAATTAATTTGTACAATTTTGACGCCATGCATGGAGTCCATTAGGAGAGAGAAATCTATTGTGAGAATTGCTTCTCATCCTTTATTCACACTCTTATAATCCCAACGTTTAATCCATGGGATGGTTTTTTTTAGTGGGAGATGGTGTTGTGCAAATGAGACATGGATAGGGTTTGTTTTGGAGAAAAACTTTTGACTTCAGAAATTTATACCAAACTGCGTCGTTTCTTGGGAGTTAACATTTACTGTGCAAACCTTATAAAAAAAGGTTGTCATTCTTTCCAACAGCACCGTGTGCTGTTTTTTCCTCTCAGCAGAGGAGCTGCACCGTACTCTCACATTACCCGCTTCCCACTTTAAAACCAATTCTGCCCCCACATAATTTCACTTTTTAGGCCAAAACCACTTCAACCAAAGTCAAAAATTTCTACAAACAAATTTGATCTTCCCTCACTCCACAAATATCAGGTCTCATTGCCATAAAGAAAATGAGATATTATTCTCCTTTCTGCTTGTCTCCCTTGAACATGCAAACATTCTATCAGGTTACCATTTAGATCTCTTTGAACAATATACAAAAAGTTTCCATAAAAAAGATAAAACGAAATATAGGGAAAGGGACTTTAGTCTAACACTATCTGATCCGAATATGATAATACCATTAATCGGAACTGATAAAGTGGTGGATGACAAGTAGCTGTCAAACTCTGCTACTTTCACCAAAACACTGGCTGATCACTTATGCTTCTTTGGTTCAGACAATTCAGTCATTAGCATAACTTGAACCTGCATTATCGGATCAATTACATCCAGCCTTGGTCGCAATGGTGTTGAATCCAAACTTTGTCTACATCTAAAAACTGCATTTGGGTGCTCAAAACAGTGTTACCTCAGCAATCCTTTCCTAGATATAATCGAAATGGCTGCATTCCAACTTATTTAAAGATACACTCCTCATAGTATTCACTCGACTTGCCCATCGAAAATCCTTCTTAAATACCCCTGCAACAGTGTCTGTGAGAAGCCATCGTCATACCAGTGGCTCTGGGGCCTTATGTCCAACAATAATTGCAATGTCGTCATATCTTCCTGCTGAAAATCTCTCTCTAAGCATGTTGCAACCATAGAGTTGACCTTTTGAAGCGCAATCAATTAGGCAATGAACTTTTAATCACTTGTGGGTCAACTCATATAAAGTCCTCAATGTTATGTCATCCTCTTCCTTCCTAGGTCAATCAAAATTAGATCCATAAAATTGTGGTGTTTGGAAGTATTTACCATTTGATGGAAAATTTTGGTTATGTAATCTTGTTAAGCTTCTATGATCATAGTTTTTTGACTCCAACTGATTTCTTGTAATTACATCGGCCTCTTTTTTACTTCAACCCTCATACCTGCCTTTTAATGGCAGTAAAACTCGATCTCCCTCTTCTAAAAGTTTGATCTCCAACACAGTGGCTATAGAAGCTCCAAGTTCCAAAATACTTTGATCTTCTCAACACTTATGTTTTATATGTTCTTTTCTTTAGGATTGTGTATATTATTTGGGCTCTCCTAGTATTCAAACTTTTATGCTGTGCAGCAACACCTTGTGCTCTATGCCTTTTTTCTTTTTGAGGAGCAACGAATCCGTTTGATAAGTAATCAATCTCATTTAAAGAAAAATAAGGATGCCAATACTTTTATGTCTATTTATTATAATTGTTTTGAGTAGGAAACATGGATGCAGATACAGTGATAAACAAAATCTGTAAACCTAATATACTGATACTGAAATATACGCCACTAACAATATTTTATGTATATTCTATGTTGTACCATATAATCAATGATAGATAGACATAAATGTGAAAATGACTAATTTTCATGCAAGCAAACCTATTTCATATTGCAATAGATAATATAAGATATTGAATAAATCCATAAATCCCAATTTGCCAAAAAATAAAAAAAGAAGCACTATACACTTCATTATTCGGTATTTCAAGAGAAAACTCATCTGAAATATCAAATATATAATAAATTGTTGCAAGGTTTTCATGTCGATTTCCTGCTTTCATTTCCTAGATGGGTTATTGAGATTCTGTGTGTCTTACGTATCCTAAAGATTTCGGTTGTGTATCTTCAATGTGTCCAAAATGTATTCAAAGTGGAAAAATATTTTTAAAATACCCAATATGCATCCGGCTTTATCCGAGGTGTATCCCTAACCGAAATGTATCGGATATGGATACTCCAGCCTTCATGAAGTACTCGTGCCTCACAGGTTCTTGATAGGAACCAACCCGTTGTGCATTGCACTTTTTTTCATTGTCAATTGTAGTTATGTTGTTCTGTGAACAAAACTTTTAGTTTTTTCTCATCTTCTTTTATCCCTGCCAAATTAAGCAGACATACTTTGATGCTCCTGGTGGGACAGATCCAGTTGCCCTTGATTTGTCAAGCATGGGAAAGGGTCAGACTTGGGTCAATGGCCATCACGTGGGAAGATACTGGACCTTGGTTGCCCCACAAGATGGATGTCAGAGAACTTGTGACTACCGTGGAGCTTACAATTCAGATAAGTGTGCGACAAATTGTGGAAATCCCACTCAAATCTGGTACTTCATCTTCCACAGAATATATATTTATTTTCCAGTTTACACCATCTTGTTGTTAAGGATCAAAATTTTGTTTCGGTGCACTTTTTAGGTCATTTAGGAAATGAAAATGTTTTGGAAACATTTCGAAAACATAATGGAAATGAAGAAAAAAAATTAAAATTTTTTTTTTAAAACATTCTAAAACATCTCGAAATATAGGATTTTGATATTCAATCCTTGATTTGTTTCTCTCTATGAAAACTGAAAGTTTCTGACCATTTTGAAGGGAAATTTAGATCCTTGTTTGTTGTAAGTTCTTACTTATCACACAGTTTTATGGACTATAATTCAATCTAAAGTTGCTCTCATTGGACTTTGAGGTCAATCTTTGCATCTGCAAATGTACAACTGTAAACATAATGCCTTTAAAATACTACAAATTTTAAATCGTTAATATTGATCGATCTCCAGGTACCACATCCCAAGGTCATGGTTACAGAGAGCAAACAACTTACTCGTGATCTTTGAGGAAACAGGAGGGAATCCATTTGAGATCTCAATCAAGTCACTTGCTACTCAAACCATTTGTGCTCAGGTGTCAGAGACCCATTATCCACCTCTACAAATGTGGTCCCATCGAGATTTCATCAGTGGAAAGATATCAATTAATGATGTGACACCAGAATTGCACTTGCAATGTGAAGATGGACATACAATTTCTGCCATAGATTATGCTAGCTACGGAACTCCCCAAGGCAGCTGCCAGAAGTTTTCTAGAGGCAACTGCCATGCACCCAATACGTTATCAGTGGTATCTCAAGTAAGTGGGATCTTTGCTTTGTGTAACTGAAATATGCATATGGTAGCTTTAAGTAAGTGGCACCAAGTCTTTGCATGGGAGGCATCATGTCTGATCTTTAGAAGTTTTGTGAGACGTTCGAACCTGGTAGAGCATCCAACTCTAGTAATGAGTGGATAGGCCCCTCAACTATATAAATTAGTCTTGAATAGTCCTAACGTTTCAATGTGTGTACAAGTTCTCTTTACACTCCATTTTGTGGGATTTTAGGCCATGTGGGATGGCAAACACATTGACGAACATGAACATGCACTCCGGGAAATTCAAATAGATGAGAAACTTGAGCCACTTACCTCCCAAGGCTCAACTCGGAATTCCGATACCATGTTAGAGCATCGAATTCAAAACCAATATACAATGCTGGAGAGGCCCGTTAAGTATATAATCCAACCTTAGGTGTTTTTAATTTTCAATATGGGATATAAGTTTTTTTTACGAATACATTGGATAATGTTGCACAATGATGCACAATTCATTATAGCTAATTGCTTGTCTAGTTGAACTTTGTCGAATTAAGCAGTTTTTTCAATGTCTTTTTAAAGTAAAGTGTGTTTCAATGGAATGGTTTCTCAGATTAATGTGTTCCTATTTTTGTTGATGAAAAAATAAAGATCATTGTGATTTAGAGTTTGAATCTTAAGTAAATCTCTCAGCTGATTTTGGCGGTTTGGCTTTTGAAGCTCATTAACCAGAAAAAGGCAAGCAAAGGAGGGCGACCGGCTGATAGCAGTGGAGTGCGCTATATCTGTTTTAGGTTTACTAGTGAGTTGACGGCAGTGCCCCTTCAAACTGCTATGTTGCATATGCTGATTGGCAACAATTCGGCTATTGCAACAATTGTAATGGAGACTAATGTCCCAATTACTACCACAAGCCAAAAGCTCTAGTTGGCATGGTGTGCGACCAGCTGCACCAAGTGTTCTTGGTGGGCTATGAGCAAAGGATAATGCTTTTATATGTAAATCTCAATGTATTTGTTTTCATGTTGGTTTGATCAAGCTCTCTCTTTTTGGCAGGCTTGCCTGGGAAAAAATCGATGTTCTCTTGGAGTTGCTAATGCTGTGTTTGGAGAAGATCCATGCCGGGGTGTTGTGAAGACTTTGGCGGTTGAGGCAAGATGCATATCGCCTGCATACAGCTTTGGCTCTTCAGCTATATAGTAACAAACAGTTGATGGCTCTTCAAACTACAAGGCAACACAGGCTGGCTTCTCTTTTACTTTACTCCACAACTACTGGGCTGGCCACTGCTTAATTGTTGTAGTTGTGCTTCTGCAGGCTGTTTATAACGTAAACTTTTCTGTTTTCAACTCTAGTTTTTGGCCTTCCCTGGATATTTGAACAAAATATTTGTCTGATGGTTTGAGTTATGTATAAATCTAAATGCATTGTAGTTGTTTATTTGCCTTTGGGTACATAGTTTTCAAATCGAGAAATATATCAGGAATCGAAATTCTAAATTGGAAAATCGGAAATCGTAAGATTTAACACAAAATACGAACAATATTAAAAAATAACATGTACATATTTAAAATAAGAAAGATATTAAATGTTGAATATTATTGTATTCTAAAAATAATCAACTGACAGGATTGACATGATCAAGTCGTCTAAATGGAAAGATATTAATCTTTATAAAGTTCCACTTGAGTTTATACCAAGAGTGAAGGAAATATCGTATTTGTGTGATATTCTTCACAGTTGCATGAAAAGCGGAAACGCGACAAGGTGATACAGAGAGAGACGTGAGTTTTATATTTAGGGATGAGTTTTTTCTAGCAAAATGTCGTTTTGTTAGAAGTAGGGTTAAAAAATAATAATAAAACGAATCGTGCGATTCTTTCAATTTGAATTGAGTCATACGATTTTTGGTCAAAAATGATTATATAGTAAGATACGAATTGAATGAGAACTAAATCAAATTAAGATTTTGATAACAATGTTTTGGTATATTTTGTGTCAGTACAAAAAAGAGAAGTTGGTGGTGGTGCATCATATGAGAAGGCAAATCAATGTAACAATTGCTCTCCCATTTAAATCTTGGGGAAATGTTGTAATTTCGTTTTAGGGTGTTATCGACTGCTCTGGTCATTGGAACAGTTTTGTGGGTATCGCTTCCTCTAGTTCAATTGTTTGACAGATTTGAATATGGTGAGTGTCAATATAGAATATAAAACCAACACTACAAAACCTGAATCCCTTTGACTCTGCCATTGTAGACATTTCTTGACACCTCAGAGGAAGGCTATATATGGCTGATGGGATTTGTTATTAGATGGTTCACGTCCATTCGCAGACCGGAATTAGGATAATCAGAGGTTTTTCCTAATTTTATTCATGTCAACAAACAATTCGAAGTACCTTTAACATGTTGTCAAAAGTCGAATAGAAATGAAACGAAACACTTTATGCTATTTGGGGACCCCATGGAGGATGTCCAATCCTAGCCCTAGCAGGAAAGGGAAGGAACAGAGAACCAAATCAGGTAACCAATAGCTTTTATCCTACAAGAGCATGTCAATTGCATAATAATAAGAAATATAATAATAATAGGACTATTTAGTTCCAAATTTAAATCTAAATATCCAAAATATTCTCTCATTGTCTTTCCTGCACCATGACTCTCTCAGATCAGCCATAAAAAGTAAGATTTAAGCAGGTAATGTGCATCTTTAAAGAGAGGTGGACCTTTGCATGCCATAAAAGTTTTTTTTTTGGTAAGTGGTATCGTACCTTAAGTTACAATAAATGATAGTGAAGTTGCACTTAATCCAATGAAGGGGTACGATCAATTGGGTTATTTTTTGTACATGTCGGGTTTGTATCAATAAAAAATTATTTAATTTCACAACAAATCATATAATATTATTTAAAAAATTCTTATTTTTTTTCTATAATACTCGTTAAATATTTATTTTCTATCTACAATACTCATTAATCTGTGTTATTCGTGTCGAACCTTAATTTGACATGTTTATTATTCGTGTCAATTAATCGTGTTAATAAAGACTATTACAAGCTGCCATCAGTATAACCAGACTGATGACCAATGAGCCGAACCACCTAGACAATAATAAGCTTGCGTTCAGACAAAACAAAGACCATTTGGTTCTCCTCTCGGTAGGCTTGGCAATCGTGTCGAGTGGAACGATTTTGTATCGGGTGGAATAAATTTGTGTCAAAAATACCCTCAATTTATAGCCCATTCATTTATATAACGAATCCAATTATCACACTCATACACGAATCATTTATTAGACGGGTTACCCGATACAACCTGTGTAGACAACCCTTTACATAAGAGAATAAGTTAGAGTATTTCGAGTACACACAAAAAACCATCAGCTTGCTACACATTACACATGTTTGACTTGTTTACTATAATAATAAATCATAACTAAGCAAAAAAATAAAGACAAAATATGCATTAAATGACTACTAAATTGGAATGAGTCTAAGAGATGAGACAGAAACTAAGAGACCTAATTTTGTTTTAAAAAAAATTATAGTACAACTGTTAACGGGTTGAATCGAGTTTATGGGCTAAACATGAAACAAATTCTTTTATTTCACGGAGGGTCTGCTTAATTAACTCGTTAGCCATCCAAACCCATTAAGTCAGTGTCTAAAATTGCCAGACTTACCTCCTGGTTGTGCATTACTTGCATTGCTATTGTTAGAGCCGTCCCTTTGTGTGTTGTTATAGATTTTTAGAAGGAGTTTCTTGTTTTTATGTGTGTATCTAGAATAATTAAAATTGACTTAGAAGTTTTTGTGCATAATAGAACACTCGATACTATTAAGTACTAAGCAATGCTCTAGATATATCATAGATTAAAAGATAGTTGGTAGAATTATTAGGTATTCATCGTAAGACTAAAGCTCTATACAGAGGGATGAGGTCTCAGAGGTTGACAGAAAGAGAGGGGAGCAGATACCCACCTTACCACCCATTAGCCATTACGATCGCACCTCGCTTGACAAACCGTTCACATTTTTGCCACACAAGATGTTTCTCCGCTCAACATAAAAACACCATCAAGTGACACGACAGAAATAAAAAAACTCCCTATGAAAACCAGGAACAAGGGTAATTTTTGTAGACTTATTCCACTCAAAAAATTTGTTTGGGAATAAGTCAATTTTAATTTTTATTGTCCAAAATACCCTCAATAGTTATATTTAATTAAAACTTAATTGCGAAAATTAATAACTTCTAAATTGGGAATTGTACTACCATTAACAACTCTTATATTGAGATTTATACTAGCATTAAAATTATATCTATCTATATCTATATATAGATAGATTAGAACTATTTTATCTCTCTTACAGACACGCATACATAAAAAAAATAGTAACATGCTTAATAAAAAAAAGTAGTTATATGAAAAAAAATTGTACCATAGAAAAAATAGTAACATGCACAATAAAAAAAATAGTAACGTGATGAAAAAAAATAGTAGCATATGCAATAAAAAAGTAGTAACATAAAAAAATTAGTAACATGATATTGCAATCATTGAAAAAGTAGGAACATTCTTCGGGGCATTTCGTCGATCACCTTTGAGGCATTGTGGAGATGTTTTGATACTGTAATGAAATCATAATTTTTTGGACACATCAAGATCATCATATTACTATTTTTTTTTATGTTACTACTTTTTCTATTGTGCAAAATCTTCATATAACTATTTTTTTTGTTGAGAATATTACTGTTTAATGTAATTATTTTTTTGTTGAGCTGGTTGTAAATGTTAATGTTCTATCTTACTATTTTTTGTTTGAATGTTACTATTTTTTTATTTTGAATATTACTATTTATCTCATATATATATATATATATATATACTGTGTGTGTGTGTGAAAGAGAGAGAGAGAGAGAGAGATAAAATAGTTTTAATCTATATATAGATATAAATAGATATTATATGATTGAGAAACAATTTTAATACTAGTACAATTCTCAAGTCACTACAACAAAAATTATTTTTTGCGATGATTTTTTTCGTCGCCAAATTCAAAAAAATTGTCGTAAATTATTTTTTGCGACGTTTTTTGTTTTGTCGCGTCCTTGTCGCAGAAAGCATTTTGCCAAGCAAAATTATTTTCATCGCAAAAAAAAAAATTTGCGACGAAACAAAAACGTTGCTAAAAGTTAAGAAAAACGTAGCTAAAATTTATTCCACTAACTTAAAAAAATAAAAAAATAATAATTAAATTAATTTTTTGTGACGTAAAAAAATTGTCGCGAATAATTTTTTACATAGATAAAAATGTAAAAAATAATAATTAAAACAATTATTTGCGACGTAAAAAACGCGTCACGAATAATTTTTTCCATAAATAAAATGTAAAAAATAATAATTAAATTAATTTTTCGCGACGCAAAAACAACATGGCAAATAAGTTTTTAACGAATAAAAAATGTAAAAAACAATTGAATAAATACATTTGCGACATATAAAAATTGTTCCTACAATTTTTTGCGACGATTTTAATTTCGTCGCAAATTTTTTTTTTTTTTTAAAATAATTCATAAAAAATGAAATTAAAATAAATATTTTTACCTAGACACCAATAATACATGTGTTCAATAAAAAACTAACACAATTAACACATTTCACATTTTTTCCATTCATTGTACATTTCACATCTTTTTTAAAAAAAATAAAATTTTATTTCTAAAAAAAATGAATTACAAGAATCAAAGAACAAGAAGTTCTAAAAATTGAAAAAATGGCTTTAATCCTTCAAGAGGATTTTAACCAATCTCTAATTACATTTAATGTCTCTTAAAATTGAACAGCTTCGTGCCTTGAAATACCATCTCCAAGCTCAAAATATCAGTACATAGAAAACCAGATATGAGACCAAATCTCAACATGGCAGCTTTGTGAATTGATGCATGTTGGAGTATAGATAGTCTAGTTTATTAGGATTTCTTTTTCCTTTTTTACCCTTACTATGATTTTTATATTTTGCCTAAACTACAAGGATGTTTAAGTCACTCTGTATTATTTTTGGATATATATACGGGGCTCTACTCTTAATTTGAGTATCCCTTTCACTTACGTTTATTCCAAGTTGGTATCAGAGCCATACACTAACCCTACCTCAAACCCTAACATTCTCCCTAACCTAGCCTCCACCGAGATTGCCTCACCGACCCAGCAACCCACTGTCTTCCAGCCCCTAGCCGCAAACCCACTTGTCTCACCCACTGCACCGACTCCCTCCATAAAGCACCGACTGCCTACACAGCAAAACCAGCAACCCGTGACAGCCACCGACTCCATACCGCTGAGCCAAAACCAGCGAAACCAGCAACCCAGCAACCACAAACCAACTGGCCAGCCTGTCTCCACCGACTGAAATCAAAATCTGCTTCATACCAGCGAAACCAGCAACCCGTGACAGCCACCGACTCCATACCGCTGAACCAAAACCAGCGAATTCAAACCAAATCCACCGACTGAAACCAAAT